>CABHPR010121785.1:0-15640 GCA_902168415.1 Peromyscus melanophrys | reverse complement strand
CCCAGCATTTACATATATATGAACATTTAAATCTAGATCCCCCATATGAGAGAAAACATGCAGTAACATGCAGTACTGGTTTTTCTAAGTCTGACTTATTGTATTTCATATAATGATCCCACGTTCTACCCATGTTTCTATAAACACCATCATTTCTTTTTTTTTTCACAGCTGAACAAAAGCCATTGTTCACACACACCGTATTTCTCCAGCCATCTATCTGGTGATGGACATCAAGTGTAGATTCAGATCTTGACCACAGTGGAAAGTGCAGCAGCAAGCATGGGTGTGCAAGGGTCTCAGCAGGATGCTGACTTAGAGTCTCTCGGGTGTCCGGGATTGGTACAGCTGGGTCATTTGGTGCCTCTATTTTTAGTGTTTTGAGGAACCTCCATACTGATTTCCATAGTAGCTGCCTGTGTTCCCATTCCCCAGCAGGGCGCATGGTTCCTCTTTCCCCACATCTTGGCCAGCATTTGATGTTTGTTGAGAAACACATTTCTGACGGTTTTACACAAAGGCTGAAAATTATTGTTCACGCAACTAGAAATGCTGGGCTGACTTGGGCTGAAATGAAGATTTCTAGCAATGTCTGTCATGATTTTGCCCTTCTCCACATTTCGACTTTACCGTTTCCCCCCTGGCTTCTATTTTTAGACAGACTTGCTCACGTTGTGGCAAAAAATGACCATCTGCAGCTGGTGGCTTCAATTCTGTTAACTTGGGAAGGCCCAGATGGAAAGCATATGCTTTGAAAGAACCAATTGGCCCAGCTTGAGTCATGGGCTTCCCCTTGGAGGCGGCTGGTGAGGCGACCCTCCATCCAAACCATATGGATTGAGAGGAGCAAATGGGGCCTCTCCAAGAGAATAAATGTATTCTACCAGAAGAGGAATGTAGGCCTGAAAAAACCAAGGGTGATCATGATGCAGATCCCCACTTAGTGCAGACCTTGGAAACACAGTCCAGTCCTGTTCACAGTTTCAGGAGCTTGCACAGCTTTGGAGTTACACTCCCACACCATAAAGCCCGAGGGACTCCAGCGCAAATACTGCTCTAGGTGTGAAGTAATTGATGTTGAGCATTGGAACTTTTGGGCCTGTATCATCCACTCTGAGGAGAGAGCTTGAGGGGAATAAAGCTTCCATGCATTTTTGTTTGTTTGTTTTTGTTTTTGTTTTTTCGAGACAGGGTTTCTCTGTAGCTTTGGAGCCTGTCCTGGACTAGCTCTGGAGACCAGGCTGGGCTTGAACTCACAGAGATCCGCCTGCCTCTGTTTCCCGAGTCCTGGGATTACAGGCGTGCGCCACCAACGCCTGACGCTTCCATGCATTTTATGAGTGAATGAACTGAACGACATAGTCTGGCGATGCTGTGCTGGTCTGTGCACGGGGTTTATCTCAGTCGTCATCTTTAATCCTCCCAATGTTCTTTCGTGAATAAGGCAGCTGAATCTGCACTAGGAACAAAGGGGGCTCAGGAGTGAGCATTGACAAGCATGGGAAGAAGAGTCAGCGCTGACTTTCCCAGAAGTCCCAGGGATCCTCCCATCGTTGGGAGTACAAGCACACGTCACCGAGCCTGACTCTTACATGTGAGTGCTGGGGATCCAAACTCAATTCCTCTTCCTTACCTGGCAAGCCCATTTCCTTTCTTGTTCATAGTCCGATGAATATCTATGATTCTTAAAGACAGCATCCTTTCCTGAGAGGGCTCCGTGTTGTATCTCCAGATCAACATGTGTTTCCATGGCAGCCAAGGCAGGTGAGAAGGATGCTGGGAGGGTATCACATCAGCAATTAAATGCTTGTCTGGAAATGACACTCATATGGACTAAAAGAAGTCACACAGATAAACCTAATTTCAAGATGATAGCAAAGCAAACATTCCCTTGTCCCAAAGGAAAGCTAAGACATTGGTAAATTGCACAGATGTTTTCTCTATGACCCCAAACTGATAGGTAGGGAAGTAATTTAAATAACTTCGGAATTAATATATGTCTTTGACATATGCTATACATTTCAACACTTACATTCCTCTTCTCTAACAATACTTGTGAGTACTACATTCTCTTAGTATTTTGATGAAGTAGGTAAAGTTAAGGAAAGCATTATCATTAATCTATAAATTTATTCTGAGTACTGAATTCTTCAATTTGAAAAGGCTTAAAAACCACAAATGAATACAAGCTAGCTAATTACAATGAAAGTGAGAGCCCACGTGCTCCTGGGTTAAGTGTGTATGTAGCAACATTAGTACAGAAATGGAAAATCCTATCCATTTGTTCCATTGTACTTACCTTTCTCAGTCTGAAAGCCTTCGGCGTCTACTGTATTTCTGTTGGCACTCCATGGTGATTTAAATCAATTAATATGTACTTACAGCAAAGTGTCGACAGTAAGTTTTTAAATTCCCAGACTCCACACTTTCCAGTGTAATTGGCCATACATGAAAGAGCTAAAAGCAACACAGACAGATATGAAGTAGGTGTTAACCCTTTGCAGAGAAGCTCCTTCCGTAATTCTGAGGTAGATGACTTTTTCATGGACAGAAGCCAGGCACAGACCAAGTGAACTCTCTAACCCAGAACTGTACCCAGAGGTCCCCCCAAACTCTGAAAAGTATTTCTCTGCAGCCGTATAGATGAAAGGTGGGCTTAGGGGAGAGTCCAGGAGAGTCTAATGGGGACTCTTGGAATTTCATCTGATGGTGGTGACTGTCTCCATTAGTACACCAGAGGGAGATGGTTGAAGATTATTTAGTCTGGGGGATGGGGAGACAGGATGGCTGGTAAAGTGCTGCATGTGTAAGTGGGAACCTGAGTTTGATCCCCAACATTCCTGGTGGTGGCACACATTTCTAATTCTAGCACTGGGGAAGAGGAGACAGGCAGAGTCCTGGGGATTTCTGGCTATATAGTCACCATAGCTTAATCAGCAAAAACCAGGTCAGTCAGAGAACATGTCTCAAAAAACACAAGCTGCATGGGGCCTGAGGAATGACCCTGAAGGCTGACCTCTGACCTCTGGCCTCTACAAGTGTACATGCCAGTATGCCTACACACACACACACACACACACACACACACACACACACACACACACACACACACTCACACACATACACGGACACACACACACACACGCAGACACACACACATACATACACACACAGATACACACACACAATTGTTTAAGCTAAGGGGGTTTTGGTGACATGGCTGAATTTTCTGAACAAATTTTTTTAATACAAAAACTGGCTATGTACGAATCTGTGGTTTCAAAGGTAATAAACTAAGCAAAAATAATTGCTTTATAAAAATATAAAATTTAATAAATAGTGCATATGAAGAGATAATTTTTAAATTTTTGATAGCAAAATGTTATTATGAAATAAGAAATTGGTATGTAAAAAGGCAGAAATGTAGATGGGCCTTGCAGCTTGGGAAGAAATTGACCCTTAGGTCACAGGGGAAAGAAAACTGGTCTTGGTGGATATGGTCTCTATGACAACCCAAGCTAGACTCTTACAGGGTACGGGATGTGGTGAAATTTCATTTTGGGTACCAGGGTTCAACAAGTGGCTGGGTGGGATTTCACTGGGCCAGGGGAGACCTGGCAACTACCAGCCATCTTCAAACTGGGACAAGGACCTGGCACTCAGAGGTATCCAGTTGCAAAGCTGTGGCTGTTAAATTTGGGAGAAAGTAGAGTTGAGACAGCTGAGTGAGTTAGAGAACAGAGTGGGGGGGTCAACGTAGCACCTGGCCCATTGGAAACTCCAACCCCACCTACAAAGAATTGTCTTCCTTTCTTCCAGACTTTCCTCCAAACCTTAAATGCTGAGCTGGTGCATCCTAGCTCCCATCACCCTGTCCGAACATCAGTGATGTCCAGATCAATCCAGGCAGGGTTTCAGTCATAAAAGCCAGGGAAGATGTGGGAGATTGCTGACAGGGGGCAGACCATGTCAGTCTGAGCCAGTTCCCTCTTTTTTTGGTCCTTAATTTTGTTTGTTTGTTTGCTGTTGTTGTTTGTTTGTTTGTTTGTTTTTGTATTTTTCAATGATGGGAGGTGGATGGCCCTTCTTGGGGTTTAGTAGCTCGACTGAGTTATGCTGTCCTCTGGCCCCCTTTCAGCCCGAGAATCCTTGAGTTCCAAAGCCTCATTTAGCTCTCGGAACACCTCAAAGTGTTCTTGCCCATGTGTTAATAATATTCTCCACCCAGTGGTTGATTCTCTTGCTGAGGAGAGGAGCTTGTGCAGGTGGCAGTGGTCACTTAGTGTTCCCTGGGACAGCTCTGGTAGTCTGGGCAAGATTCCCACATTTTTCAGAAAATTTCTTTCTTTGTTCCATAGTCTGTCCCAGGACACGTGCAAACGTGAATCTGGAAGCTGTTCCATCCCTAGCTAGTTCTCACTGAGGCTTCCAGTATGCTAAAAGTGAGGACAGGCCTCTAGTTCATGTCCCTCATGAAGAAGCTGTTACATATACAGTTGTAGTGGATGGTGGTACAGTCAGAGTCAACCTCGGGTGGCTCATATGGTACCACCCACCACACCCTGTCAAAAAGTATGCCTGTCATCCCAATGCTCTGCACAAATTCTCTAGGTAAGATGCTGAAGGCAAGCCAGGACATCACTATCAGTGCAGGACTTAGGGTGGGGCAGTGTAGTACAACTTCTCTCCTGTTTCTGCAGGTGGCCATGGCCCAGACCTAGGCGCCAGGTGGGGACCTGCAGCTAATGCAATGGACCAACGCTTTGCCAGTTGACAGAATAGCTTGTTGAGGGACAGGAAGTATGTACACACAACAAACTTGGCCATCCTGAGAATAGGAAGCCCACAATTGTGCTGGTAGGTTTTTACAGGAAGGGACGGATGAGGAGAGGGCCCAGGGGTAGCTAGTGCAGGGTCCATGGGTACAAGCACCTATATTACAGGGTCCTTTGTTACAGGAGCTGCCAGCACTTGGAGTTCTTTATCTGGGCCTTCTAATTATTTCATGACACCTTCTGGAAGCAGTTGGTCTCTCAGAGAATTGGATAACAGTGAGCTGGACACGTTTGTTTTTGTTGTTTTGTTTTGTTTGTTTTGTTTTTTGTTTTGTTTTGTTTTGAGACAGGGTTTCTCTGATGTAGCTTTGGTGCCTGTCCTGGATCTCGCTCTGTAGACTCACAGAGATCTGTCTGGCTCTGCCTCCCAAGTGCTAGGATTAAAGGTGTGCGCCACCACCACCCGGCGCTGGACAGTTTTTTTGAGAACGTGGTTCCCCTAAGTCTGAAAACATCTCCTGGCTCTGGGGGATTGACACTGAGTCTGACTCTTCCATGGCAGCACCCAGAAAGTCAATCAGCTGCAGTCTTCATGGGAATGTATCATCCTCCCGGGAATTAAGATCCAGGCTCATAATCCAGATGTCCCCTGATTCCAATAGCCGCTTGCACTCAGGATGGTGGCAGTGGACATTTGAGTTTTTGTTTTAATCAAAATTTCACTATATAGCCCATGCTGGCCTTGAACTCATGTTCCTCTTGCCTCTGGCTCCTGATTTTAGATTTTAGGTGTGTAGTTCTGTGTGTGCCCTGAACCTTTATAGAATGCTGCTAATATGTTGGGAAGAATCTAAATTCATCCCACACATTCTTTTATTTAAATCACATGTAATGGAGATGGAGGACCTGTCTCAACTATCCCGTGGCTACTGTGAGTACAGTAAGGAGGCTGAGGGTCTGGTCATGTGTGCTCCTGATGTCAAGTGAGGCTGAGGGTCTAGGTTTGTGCTCCAGGTGTGGGGTGAGGCTGAGGGTCTAGCTGTGTGCTCCAGGTGTGGGGTGAGGCTGAGGGTCTAGGTTTGTGCTCCTGGTGTGGGGTGAGGCTGAGGGTCTAGCTGTGTGCTCCTGGTGTGGGGTGAGGCTGAGGGTCTAGCTGTGTGCTCCTGGTGTGAAGTGAGGCTGAGGGTCTAGCTGTGTGCTCCAGGTGTGGGGTGAGGCTGAGGGTCTAGCTGTGTGCTCCTGGTGTGAAGTGAGGCTGAGGATCTGGATGATATGTGCTTCTGCAGTAGAGATTTGAGGTCGACGGTCTGGGTGTGTGCTTCTGATAAGGATCGAGGCTGGAGTTCTGGCTATGAGTACAGCTTGTGCTTTCTTTACTACTGCTTTTGTCCCCAGCCAGCCGGCTGATTTTCTTGTTTTTACTTTCATATATCCGAATGGAAACCCTGAGTCGGTAAAGGGTGACTTCCTCTGTGTTGGCAGTTCCAAACCCTCCAAGAAGCCCAGACCTCAGAACCAAAGGCTTATGGCTCAAGCTGTCCAGGCCAGGGACTTAAAGCGGCAGGTACACAGTCAGGGCACATTGCTCTAAGACTTAGCTGTTGTTAGTGGTTGCACATGCTGCTTTCCCTGGTCCACACCTCTACTGCTTGACCAAAGCTGCAAGTAGCATTGGTCTCCACTAGTGGTGACTAGTGTAAGATCTCTCAAACCCAAGTGTCAGGGACTTTGAGCTCCTAGCAGCAGCTGATATTAGAGCCCTCAGCCCTTGGCTATTAGGATTCTTGGCCTTAGGGCTTGGTAGCTGTAGCATGAATTTTAAAAGATTTTATTAATAAAAACAAACCCAGGGCCAGGTATTGGGGTGAATGCTGGAAGATCAGAGAAACAGAACAAGCCACAGCTAACCTCACCTCGCCAATTCCTCAGCTGATCTTGTTTCCTCAAACTGGAAGCCTCTGTGTCCTCACCCAAATGGATCTCAGCTGAACTGCTGCTAAAAGCCTAAAAGCTTGAAAGGACTCTAGTTCCTGGTCCTCACACCTTATATACCTTTCTGCTTCCTGCCATCACTTCCTGGGATTAAAGGTGTGAGTCACCATGCCTGACTGTTTCCAGTGTGGCTTTGAACTCACAGAAATCTGGATGGATCTCTGCCTCTGGAATACTAGGATTAAAGGTGTTGAGTGCCACCATTTTCTGGCCTCTATGTCTATCTAGTGGCTGTTCTGTTCTCTGACCCCAGATAAGTTTATTAGGGTGCACAATATATTGGGGAACACAATATTACCACAGGTAGCTCCTTAGAATCCTCCATGTGCCAGGGCTCATAGTCTCTCATATTTTACTTAAGATTTCAACCTTCCATAGTCATGGCTTTCCACCTCCTAACTTCTCTCTCCCTACTCGCTCCTGCCGCTGACTACCCCTGCTCTACTCAGTTTCTGCTCCAGGTCACTCTCTGAATTCTTCACCTGTATTCTTCATGCTGTAATCACTGTTTTCCCTCTGGCAGCCATCACCACTCCCTCCTCATCATGCTGCGGCCAGCCTTCTCCGTTGTGACAGAGATCATGACTAGGCCAGAAAAGACTGTCTGCTCAGGGAAGAGCTGTTTATTTGGCCCGATAGGGCAACACCTGCCATCCTCCTAGGAGGCTGTCTCCTGGCTCACACAAAAACCGAGAATAAGAATAATGAGAGGGAGTGTTTGCTCGAGTGTAGCCTACAAATGTGGTGGTTGTAATTAACACCCAAACCAGCACAACTTTCAGTTTGGGAAAGTGTAATCATAGTCAAGTGTAGGTGTGCATTCCTGCCTGACAACCACAAGCTTTTTGCTGAGTCACAAAGGGCGTGGCCTTCTTGCTTTGGACCTGATTGAAGATGTCTCATTAAGGTCTGGAGCGGCCAGATGTTTGACATGGCTGCAGGTGAGGTCATGTGAAGTTCAGTGAGGCTTGCCCTCCCTGGTGAAAGTTGCCTGCACAGGTACAGACTATGCCTGGAACATCGTCTTTCGGAACTCAAGCAAGGCAGGAACCTGGAGGCAGGAGCTGATGTAGAGGCCATGGAGGAGTGCTGTCTACTGGCTTGCTCACCATGGCTTGCTCCGTCCACCTTCTTATAGAATCCAGGACCAACTGTTCAGGGGTGGCTCCACACACAATGGGCTGGACCCTCCCATATCAGTTACTAATTAAGAAAATGCTCTATAGGCTTGCCTAAAGCCCAATCTTATGGAGGCATTTTCTGAATTGCAGTTCCCTCCTCTCAGATGACTCTAGCTGGTGTCAAGTTGATGTAAAGTTAGCCAGCACAGGCCTAGCAAAAGGGCATGGTTTAGGAAGCTACTCACTTCATGGCCACAGAGAGAGCCAGGCAAAGAAGATGTTATATGCCATCCCCCGCCCCCCACAAGAAAACATTGCATCTTGGAAGGAGGTTCCTTAAGACCCATATTCTAAAGGAAAAACTCAGGGAGTAAACAGCCTACTAGCTTTAGGAAGTTCCTGAAACTGACAAGATTCACTGGGCTCCTCCCTCCCTAAACTTACATGAGCACTGAGGATTATTGAGAGACATTCTCAGATTAGCTGAGCTGCCTGGAAGAGGCTCAGACTATCTGTGCCTAGAGGAAAAACTGTCCAATGTTGAGCTGCCTGAAAGTAGTAGTGTAGTGGTACAAATCAACCCAAGCAGACACAAGAGGTTACCGATAAGCAAGATTTAATACAGGATAGCACAATAGGTGGTGTGTGTGTGGGGGGTTGATCAATCAGGGCCGCAGAACAGACTTGGGAGCTGAACTATGACTCCTGAATGCCAGTTGAAGCAAGTATTTAAATATATAAATCACACCGGGTAGCAGTGGCACACGCTTTTAATCCCAGCACTTGGGAAGCAGAGCAGGATGGATCTCTGTGAGTTTGAGGCCAGCCTGGTCTACAGAACGAGCTTCAGGACAGGCACCAAAACTACACAGAGAAACCCTGTTTTGAAAAATCAAATATATATATATATATATATATATATATATATATATATATATATATAAAACATCTATGCTAGCTACAGTTACAATTTTTCACTAATCGGAATTCAGAGTTTAGGGGCTTCCTTTGAGTGTTCCATTATTGTCAGGTAACATATAATACAAGCTTTTCAGCCCAACCACTGAGACTCATTTATGCTTTTTGTTGTTAGGAACAGCCATAATGTTTCTAGAGAACTAAAGATGCATAACAATTATTTCTATGGTTTAAGGAGGAGATGGGTCAGCTCTTGGAAGGTTCCTAGATCCCCTAGGGCTTGGGAACCTGAATTTTGCTTCACCATAAAGGTAAAATGGAGTCTGAAGTCAAAATGGCAGCACTTAGGGCAAGGTGCTTTTGCCTGGGCCCACCAGTAGCTGTCGCTCATGTTCGAGGGGGCATTTGGGGATGCAGCTGTCATTGAGACTCTGATGATATTCTTATTTTAGTTTAGGGTATGAGCAGAGAGGCAATGTGATGGGCAGAGGCAAAGGCATGAGCTAAGGGCTCAACACTGAGAAGATGCAGTGTACATTTAATGTTTGAAAACTGCTTGGATGGGATACAATAAAGACAAGTGTTGTGCAGAAGGCTTGCAGGGATCTGGTTGTATTATAATGACCACAGCTTTGGAGGTAGAAAACCTGTAGATTCATCTGTAGAGATACCAGGTGGAATAGAATATCAGCGATGTGCTGAGGTGCCAGTGCCTGAACTAGCCTTGTGAACACAGAGACAAAGAGATATTGATTGGTGGGAAGTAAGGGCCAGAGGAGGATTTGGACACTGGCTTGACAGTAAGCTCAGCTTTAGAGACCAGGAACAGGAGGAAGAGGGGTGTGTAGCATGAATCTTAAAAGGTCTTATTAATAAAAAACAAACCTGGAGCCAGGTATTGGGATGAATGGTGGAAGATCAGAGAAGCAGAACAAGCCACAGCTTCCTCACCTTGGCAGTTCCTTAGCTGATCCTGTTTCCTCAAACTGGAAGCTTCTGAGTTCTCTTCCAAATGGATCTCAGCTGAACTGCTGCTAAAAGTCTAAAAACTTAACCAGCCTCTAGTTCCTAGTCCTCACGCCTTACATACCTTTCTACTTTCTGCCATTACTTCCTGGGATTAAAGGCATGAGTCACCATGCCTGGCAATTTCCAGTGTGGCTTTGAACTCACAGAGATCCAGATGGATCTCTGCCTCCAGAAGGCTAGGATTAAAGGTGTGAGTGCCACCATTTTCTGGCCTCTATGTCTGTCTAGTGACTGTTCTGTTCTCTGACCCCAGATAAATTTATTAGGGTACATGATATATTGGGGAACACAATATCACCACAGTGATGTCTTAGTTAAGGTTCTGTTGCTTCGATGAAGCACCATGACCAAAGAGCAAGTTGGGGAGGAAAGGGTTTATTAGGCTTACACTTCAGCATTGCTGTTCATCACTGAAGGAAGTCAGGACAGGAACTTAAACAGGACAGGATCCTGGAGGCAGGAGCTGATGCAGAGGCCATGGAGGGGTGCTGCTTACTGGCTTGTTTCCTCTGGCTTGCTCAGTCCACCTTCTTATAGAGCCCAGGACCAGCAGCCCAGAGATGGCACAACCCACCATGGGCTGGGCTCTCCCTCAATGATCACTAAATGAGAAAATGCCTTACAGCTGGATTTCATGGAGACATTTCCTCAGCTGAGGCTCTTTCCTCTCTGATGACTCTAACTTGTGCCAAGTTGACACACAAACCAGCCAGTACAAGGGGATACGATGATTCTGGCTTGGGTCATGTAGGGTTTGAGATGGTTATGAAACAGCACATGAAGATGCTCAGTAGACACTTGTGGAGTTTAACACTCAGGGAGGTAGTGTCTTAATTACTGTTCTATTGCTGTGAAGAGACATTAGTTTCAAGGCATATCATAAAATAAAGTATTTCATTGGGGTTTGCTTACAGTTTAGAGGGTTAGTCCATGATCATCTTGGAGGGAAGCAGACAGGCATGTCACTGGAGCAGCAGCTGAGAGCTTTACGTCCTGATCTGCAGGCAGCAGGCAGAGGCCAGCAAGGAGGGTGAGGAGAGGAACAGAGAGAGAGGGAGAGGGAAGGAGGGGGAAAGGGGGAGAGGGGGAGAGGGGGAGAGGGGGAGAGGGGGAGAGGGGAAGAGAGAGAGACTGGCATGGGCTTTTGAAACCTCACAGCACTCCCATTGACATACCTCATCCAACAAGGCCACACCTCCTCATTCAAATAGATGAGCCTATGGGAGCCACTCTCATTCAAACCACCACAGATAGTAAATGTGAATATTGAAAGTTGATAGCCACCAGGGTACAGATGGTAATGAGTGATCTTACCTCAGGTGATTGCTAAAGGAGAAAGACCTGGGTATGTGGAGAAGAGTGCCACCAACCACAATATAGACCACAGGCTAGAACCAGTGGAGACTGAAAGAGGAGAGATATAGAGAAAACACCAGAGGGCATCGTCAAATGGCCAAATCCAAGACATCCAGCCTGAAACTAAGCATAGACCCATTTTTAAACATATCTACTATGGGAAATCAGGGTGAGCCAAGGGAAATTAGGAACTAGTGGAGATATACAGGCTTTCCTTGTATTGTTCATAAAAGAGGTATGTGAGTGTGTGTGTGTGTGTGTGTGTGTGTGTGTGTGTGTGTGTGTGTGTGTGTGGTTACTTGGGATTTAGGGAAGAAAACAGGAAACTTGAGGCAGGCATTATTCCTATTCCCCTATCTTAGACATACATGGACTGTCTATTCAGCTAACATTTATTTGTAATCAATGCATGGAATATCTGCTCCAGGCTAGTGGAGGATATACAAGAAGCATATGTCTACATATGTCTTCTGGATCTGGAAATCCAGCTCAGGAACTGCCAGACATATTGCTAAGTACCAGTGTGTACATAGAAAGTCAGATCTGCAAGAGGTTAGAGAAAAGAAAGGCTAATTTCACTGACAGCATGCAACAGAAAGGCAAGGAGACAGCGCATGGCATCCAGTTCCTTGTGCTAGAATTTTTCAGGATTAGGAGTCTTAGAAAGCTACTCTGAAGACAGAATCTTGGTCTTGTTCTCCAGCACGCCCTTGCCTGAATTCAGCAGGATAATCCTGTCTTTTCAAAAGTGCCTCTGGCTCTTCAAATCAATATTCATCCCGAGCAGGAACAATCAGTATTTGTCTTTCATTAGTCACAGATTCAACAGCTCAGAGAGAGAGAGCCAGCAGTGACTTTTCAATCACTGCTCCACTCACCGGCTTCCCCTGAGAAAGCCTCCAACTTCTTGCAGGAAGAACATGCATTATATTTAGCAACAAGTCCCTCCTTGCCCTGAAGTAAGCCAGAGACAAATGTTGAAAGCTCACCGAAAGCACCCAGAACTTGTGGGGTGTGTTACTTGGCAACTGAGATCTGAGCTGTTAAAATAAGAAATCTGCGTTACTTTACGATTTTTAAAATGCAATGCATGGTATTTTCTTTTCTAGGAGGGAGGAAATAAAAATCGCTACAGTTTCAATTTCTCACTGGTAAAGAAATCCCAGACTAGTTAGACCAGTATTGCTCTTTTTATATTGTCATCTGAAGTGGATATTTGTGCATCTGTGGTCTCCAGGTGATTCAGCAGGTCTTGTCAGGGGCCTGGAGAGGCCAGGAGAAAGCCAAGCAAATATCCAGACTGGAAAGAACATTGTCAGGAAGTGAGGGATGCTGTCTTGGATGTGGTGCACAGTGACATCATGGTGAGGATACAGAGAAACAGTTGCATCTGCTCCACTTCTAGAAGAGTCCTTCCTCTCCAGGCCCAAACCCACTCCTTCCCTTTGTCCCTCATACCTTTTAACTTGCCCCTGACTCCATACCCAGTGCCTGAGAAAGTATCAGTATGTCATACATAACAATAAAATGCACTTTATGGCAATACCAAGAGTGAATAAGCTATGAAAAAAGAAGACAAAATATTTGCATAGCCTCCTGGGGAAAGTGGGATGCAGGGTGCCTTTTCTGTTTGTTTTTTAGTAAGACTTGGTGGAACTTTTATGTCTGTAGAACTCATGAAATTCAAGGGGTACCAGGTGTGCTGAGCACTCTGGATTCCATCAGGTTTCCTTTTCTGTCTCTGCTGTCATGACAGGGTTGCTAGAAAGGCTTGGGATCCTGCAGGCACGTTCCACGATGGTGAGTCAATAGAAGGGAAATTCCTAGGGTCACATGTTCTCACCAATCCTGCTGATAACAGCTCTGTGCTCTGAGAAGGCTCTTTTTTTGAGGGCTTAGAAGATGCAGAAGGTAAATGACCATGTGGCGGCTTTCCTATTACAATGGAAGGCTTTGTTGTTGTGTTCTCCATTGTATCTGCAACTATCAAGGAGTCAGGGTACATAATGGGTAGGGAATAAACATCTGTTGAATACATCGCTTACAGAATGTTCTATGTATGCACGGTGTGAAAGTGAATTGTTTTGGCCGATGTTGTCGGAGATTACATTCTGACTCAAGTTACTTGACTATTTTTCTAGACAAAGATCTCAGAATATGGCTATTTGTATTTCATAAATTCTGTAACACTGAATGCTTTCTGATCTGTTATCTGTTGCACAAAAATGTTATCCTTTCATCTAAAAGCTACAGACCCAAGAATGCAGGTTTTCTTATGCTTCTTCCATTCAGAATACTCAATGGCTCTTACAAAGACACATTTATTGACCCGTTGGTTCCTATGGGGGAAGCTATAAGACATTCTGAAAGAATGAAATCAGCTTCTCTTTGGTGATTGTCCAGAGCATCACTAAGTATGGAGAAATGTTAATTGCTGGACTCTGAAAAGTTGTAGTGATTATCTGTTCAGATAATTCATAAACCCTTTATTAATCACTGAATGGGTATGGGCTAGTACTATCACAAGTGGAATTTGGAATGCAGTTGAGAGGACAGTCAGAAATCTGTGACTGGTAATTACAAATTATGGGAAATGATGTGAAAGACTGGGGTCTCAGTCACCAGGAAGAAACACTAGCCAAGCTGATGTGGAAGGTAGGGCTTTTGTGATGGGAAGTCAGGCAAATTCTTCCTGTCCGAATCTCCTCTAGAAGACCAGAGGGGGCCATGTGTATGTAGGACAAGGGGCAAACATTTCAAGCAGAGGACAGGGACATGGCACCAGCCAATTAGTCACAACTCCAGAGCATTTCCACTTACAGAAGAAATGATATGGAATTTAGGATTTGCTTAAAATAATTCAGGAGAGACAAGGGGTTACAGATAAACCAGACTGTCTGCACAATGATGCCTGAAGCTAGGATGGTCCGTAAAGAAGAATTACGCTTTGTTTTCTAGTGTAGGTTTATAATTTTATATAAGAAAATGCTTAGAAAAGACTTTTTGTTGGCATGGTCTTTGCCTAGTTTCTTTTGGGAACCATGACCCCTTTTTACCATTTGCTAACTTAGCAATGTTGGAACTGGTGTTCTGAGGAGCACGGTGTTTGAAACATGTGGAAGCGGGGCCAGCTATGCTAGTTTCGTTTAGGAGCCGTGACCCCTTTTTACCATTCGCTAACTTAGCCATGTTGGAACTGGTGTTCTGAGGAGCATGGTGTTTGAAACATGTGGAAGCGGGGCCAGTTATGCTGATACTCTCAGTACAGAATAATCTCTGAGCTAGAAATGAAGGATTTTATGTTTGGGGTTTTGATATTTTATTTATTTATATTTTTGACAGGATCTTGGCTAGGTAGCTCAGTTTTACCTCAAATGCATGATTTTCTTGTCCCATTCCCCTAAGCTCTGGGATTCTAGATTTCATGCATTTTTATGAAATGATAGAAATAGAGTATTTTAGGAAGTATGACCACATTCAATAAGAAAACACTCTCAAAGCATAATTTATATAATAAAATTCATGTATTTTAAATATATACATTCATAACACCTTGGTGCTCTACCCTGAGCAACAATAGAATATTCAACCTCTTTAGAATTTTCAGTATATCACTTATAGTCAGTTATCTCCATCCCTTGATTTAAAAAACTGCTAAACTGACTTTTTTTTTTTATTGTTATAGATTACATTTGCCTGTTCTGAAATCACGGTGTTGAGGCCTTTTACTCAAACTATTGATACAGTTCATCCCTGTGATGATGTATATTGGTATAGTATCCGGTAGCTATCATGTTATGTAATAAACGCAACTCGTGTATCTATTTGTTGGGCATGACTGGGTTTTTTTCTGGATTTGGTCTACTGTGAACAACAAGGCTGTGTACCACATTCATATGCAAGTCTTTTTTTGTACACAAGTGTGTTTTATCTTAAGTAAATAGCTGGGTAGTATGTTAAGGTTGTTTGATCTTTGTAAAAACTGCCAAGGTGCTTTACAAAGTATTGGAACCATATTGTATCTTCACAAGCAGTGCATAAGGACTATATCTCCACATCCATACATTGAGTATGGTATATTTAATACAGCCATTTTTGAAATTTCAGCCAGTGCAGTGGGTACAAAATAATATCACAACATAGTTTTAACTTACACTTTCCGAACAACAAATGTTGAACACTTGGAGGACTATATATTCTGAAAAGTTTATTGAAGTCACTGTGAGTCATGTGCCTATGATCCGAGCACAGGGAGATAGCAAGTTGTAGGCCAGCTTGAGCTACAAGGCAAAAACAAAAACATTTCTGTTTTTCAATTTCTTTATGGGAATCTTTTTCCCTCTTATATACA
Source organism: Peromyscus melanophrys (assembly GCA_902168415.1). Lineage (NCBI taxonomy): Eukaryota > Metazoa > Chordata > Mammalia > Rodentia > Cricetidae > Peromyscus > Peromyscus melanophrys. The sequence continues at coordinate 98 of CABHPR010121785.1, read as the reverse complement.
TTACACTGTTTGTTATGTTGAGATGAAAAGTGCTTCATGCATTCTGGATGTACTTCTTCATGATGTTTTAAGATAGTGAAAGGATTTAATTGTTTTTG
>CABHPR010121784.1:28793-40425 GCA_902168415.1 Peromyscus melanophrys | reverse complement strand
TACTTCAACTATCTTTATCTCCTATGGTTTCATCCTCTCCAGCATCTTCCGCATCAGTTCCTCTGAGGGCAGATCCAAAGCCTTCAGTACCTGCAGTTCCCACATCATTGCTGTTTTTCTGTTCTTTGGTTCAGGTGCACTTGTGTATTTCAAACCCTCCTCAGGGGATTCTATGAATGAAGGAAAAATCTTTTCTGTCTTTTATACCAATGTGGTTCCCATGTTGAATCCCTTAATCTACAGTTTGAGAAACAAAGATATTAAAGTTGCCCTTAGGAAAACCCTGAGCAGCAGGACCATTTGACTGGACAAACTTGTCTTTATGCCTCTTACTTTTGCGCAGGGATAGTTTCAATTGATGAGCAATATTTTATTGGGAGACTTCTGTCCTTTTCTTTCCTAGAAAGTCTTCTACTTTTCATTTTATTTTTTTACAGTTTCTGAATAGGCAGAAACTCTTGGTATAATCCAGAAACCTTTTCTGTTTTTGTTTTCCTTTATAAAAGGAAGTCTGAGTCTTCTAGATTTGGTTTTAATATTTCCAGAGTCTGCCATCTTCCTTTTTTGTCATTTTTCTGTCTTACTTAAAAATAATTTCAGTAAAACATCTTATTCTTTCCTCCACTAATTAAAAATTAACTTTTTTCCATATTGTAATCTAAAACATGTCTTCAAATGGTCAAATGTGGTAACACTAGAATGGCAGTTTCCACTGTGTGTGAATTTCTCATTTTGAAGTTATATCTTTAATGAGTAATTCAAACATCTGATTCTGTTCTTTTCTGTACATCTTCCATTGGAAAGCAACATATCCCTTTCCAACTGCCAATGTAAAACATATGATTTATTGGTAATAAATAGCTTAATTAAAACTTAGAATATGCTAATTGTTGCAGGTTTCAAGCACCTTATTAATTCATATATTCTTTTGGGTATTTTATTATTGTTTTGGAAATATGATCATAAGAATATATTTCATCTTTGAAACTGGATTATAGTTTGTCTGTGGGGTACACCTGTGTCTAGAATTGTTTCACTTGTCACTTTATTTTAAATTATTATTTTAGTTAGAACAGGCCAGGTTTTTTGCAATAGGGAGTTGAGTTCATTTACAAAATTAAAAATGAAATAATTTGAATGTTTTAAGGGTTTAGTAATTCAAGAAAAGAAAATCTGAGACAGGAAGGGTGCCGAGTAAAGTCATTAAACTGGAAGCCAAGAAGGCAGACAGTGTGTATATAAGAGACTTTCTCTGCAAAGAATCACTGAGGGGTGCTGAAAATCATATTACCACCTGGATATTAATTCTCTTCTGTAGAGCATTGCAAATAATTCCCTTGCCTTATTAATCTCACATTATCCTTTTTTTGTTTGTTTGTTTGTTTGGTTTTTTTTTTGTTTTTTTGTTTGTTTGTTTGTTTTTTTGAGACAGGGTTTCTCTGTGTAGCTTTGCGCCTTTCCTGGAACTCGCTTTGGAGACCAGGCTGGCCTCGAACTCACAGAGATCCGCCTGGCTCTGCCTCCCGAGTGCTGGGATTAAAGGTGTGTGCCACCACCGCCCGGCTAATCTCACATTATCCTTAACACCCTCAATGACTATGCATTAATAGTGTTTTGAGTAACGAAAATTGCTTTATTTGGAAATGAAGACAGACTGGATCTTTGGGTGCAAGTGGAGTGAGGACAGCTAAGTCAAGGAATAAAGAGCGAGTGGCCATTGAGACACTAGTTAGGAAGAAGGCTTCAGACAGGGTAGGGCAGGCAATAGAAGCCGCTTTGTATGGCATCTTTTATCTTCTCTGGAACTTCCTGGAAATATTGTGAGGACCGAAACATCTCTCTGAATAGGTTAAAAAAAAAGCTCAGGTTAATTGATAACAAAGAAAAGTTTAACCCAAAGGGAGGTCCAGAGACAAGTAAATCATTCAATCATGGTTGACTTTCATGTGGGATTCCCATATGAAATTTTTCTGCAAAATGAACACAATATCTCAAAAATGGACTGTGTTAGCATAATAAAAGTATCAAGGACAAATAGATTATTTCCATATAAATCCTGAGGAGCTGGCTTTTTCTCTTCCGTAAATCAGTGTGAGTAGATAAAATATTTATAGTCAAAAGTCATTTTAAATTATTCACCTGAAACATGAAAAATTACAATAACTGTAGCAAGACTTTTTATTCTAATTAGAGGCTGTCCTCCACAGTGTGTGAGAGGACAGTCGGATCCTGTGCATCATGTTTTCTTCCTTCTTTCCTTTCCTTTCCTTTTCTTTCTTTCTTTCTTTCTTTCTTTCTTTCTTTCTTTCTTTCTTTCTTTCTTTCTTTCTTTCTTTCTTTTTCTCTCAAATGTCTCTTAGTGAGGGGAATTATCACACTTCACATACTAATGTAACATCAATCAGGAACAGAAGTATAACACATCCATTAGGGAGGGTAGCCCTTGGAGTCAGCACAGGACACATCCAGACACCAAGTTCAGCAAAAGGGAGGGACAAGTCCTGTGGGGCAGAGAGAGGGGCTGCCTCTGGATCTGGCAAAAGCAGACAGCAAGGTGCAAGCAGAAGCAGCAGGGATTTTTTTTTTTTTTTGCTTGTTGTGTTTGTTTTTGTCTTCTTTTTTTTTTTTTTCTTCCAGTAGTGTGTTTTTAAGGAGAAAAAGGGAGGAAATTGTGCTAGGGTGAGCTGGGAAGTCCTGATTATATAGGTTAGCCAAATTATGAATTTTGATTGTTGCACCTTGGTGTTTTGTCTCTGAAATGAGTCTGTGACCAAATAAGGGAATGGAGCATGGGGGCTTGTTTTAAGAATGTACTATAACGAACGATTTTTAGCAAGGGAGAGCTAAAGGAGGAAAAGGGCAAAACCTGTCAGTACAATGTTTGCCAAGCTTGGGTCTGAGAGAGAGCACTCCAATATCCATAGCCCATGTGAAGGCCCACAAAGGTCTGCTAGTGAGATCTGAGCTTACTTTACCCAGCAGGGCTGCATTAGAGGATTGCTCAACCACATGTGTGGTGACCAGGTGATTGGAAAGGGTCTGTACTTGGTTGTGCTGGGGGGAGGTCTTTGGCTCCACCCCTTGTCATTCCTATAAAAGGCCCTTTAGAAGTGGCTGATGGATAATGATCCGGACCCTCCTGAGATAGTCCTGTGTTTCTATTTCTCTCCCCTCTATCCTTCTATCTAATATCTCTTATGCCTCAGTCCTCAAGTGTACCCTGTCATAAAATGTGGAAGCCAGTATCAATGCTGGGATCCCACAGGCTCAGATGCCTGTGACAGTAGAAGGAGATGATTGCAATGATGACTGTGTTCAGCTCTCCTACAGAACAGACATTTGCTAGTCTTTGTTGCAGTGAGGTGTCCCAGGACTGATCCAGACAAGACAGACATGATGCTAATACTGATTTTGCTCTTCCTCCTTTTTCTTTGTTCTCAAATGGGCAATATGTAGATAATGAGGCCTCACTCAGGTCCTCAGGTATAAAATAGCCAGCAAATTATTTCAACATAGTCAGGATAAAAGATTGATGAATATAATAATCATCTACGTATTCACGCTGATGAAGCAAGCATTTAATAGATCAAGGCCAGCATGGGTAATTTTGCAAAACCCTACTTGAGAAAAACATTGAGGAAATAGGTCAGTGCTGAGTGCTTGTTTGATATGTGTTAGTAACTGGAGTAGAACACAATAACAACAACAACAAAATAACATAAAGAGTAATGTAGAGTTCAGGGATCTATCTATATTTCATTTACATAAGTATATGACCATTATAATGTCCATTTCATCAAAATTTTGCTCCAGTTTTACTTTATACACCCATATATAGTATTTACATAGTCATGTATTAATCCTGATTTTCACAGTTAAACATTCTTACAAAGCTATGATTAGAGTGTTATTTATATGAACAATGAACAAACTTAAGCAAACATGAGGAACAAATGCCCAAGTGTATGTAATTAACCTTTATTTTTTTTTATTTTATTATATTTTACAATACCATTCAGTTCTACATATCAGCCACGGATTCCCTTGTTCTCCCCCCTCCCGCCCCCCTCCCCTTCCCCCCAGCCCACCCCCTATTCCCACCTCCTCTAGGGCAAAGCCTCTCCTGAGGACTGAGATCAACCTGGTAGACTCAGTCCAGGCAGGTCTAGTCCCCTCCTCCCAGGCCGAGCCAAGCGACCCTGCATAAGCCCCAGGTTTCAAACAGCCAACTCATGCAATGAGCACAGGACCCAGTTCCACTGCCTGGATGACTCCCAAACAGATCAAGCCAATCAACTGTCTCACCCATTCCGAGGGCCTGATCCAGTTGGGGGCCCCTCAGCCATTGGTTCATAGTTCATGTGTTTCCGTTCGTTTGGCTATTGGTCCCTGTGCTTTATATACTCTGGTTTCTCTTCAGATTGTATAAATCTTTCACCTTTAACCTTTATTTTTGCAGTACCAAATGGATCTCACAGAAGTGAGCGTACAGAGACAATGAAAAACTGTAGAGCCATGTAGACTTGGCCAGGGCAGAAACACCCTGTTCACCACACCTCAGGAGGAACTTTCACCTCTGTCTATTAAAGAAAGGAAGACAAATTTCAGTCCAGTTGAACAGATTTGTGGTGTGCAATAAAGATTATTTTTTGTGTCAATAGTGCTTTAAAGAGAGTATATCTTTATTCCAATTTATAGAACTTCATTTACCCTCTTCTCAATAAAGTCTTCTGTCAATTAAATTCTTCAAATATTTATTAGAAGAATTATTATAATTGCTACATGTTAGGGTCAAACCCAGGGCCTCCCATGAGCTAGTGAGTACTCTACCATTGACCCGTATCCTCAGCACATTAATGTGTCATTCCATTTGCTAACAATAAAAGTCTAATGAGGAACTTAATAAGTCCATATATCAAAAAGGAACAATATTCTGGAGAATTACTGTTCTTTTCATAATCAAAGACCTCAAAGTATGTACACTGAAAACGGCCTAACATTGCTAAAAGAAGTCCAGGTATAAATACACAGAAATATCCTTTGCTCATAACTTAGACATGTTATCGTTAATATCTTGCTTCCATAGTCATGCAAGCACATCACATGCCCTTGCCACCTGTGTGCCTACACACACAGGTGCACACACACCACAGGAATATGCACATTCCCCCCACAAAAAGTAAATAATAAGGAATTAACCAAAGAGCCGAAAAAATTGTAGAAGAAAACCACTAAACACTGCCTAAAGAAATTAATGAGACAACCACACAAAACACAGTCCTTATTAAGTGGTCAGAAAACTTAGCAGTTTTACATTGTAAATATGTTCCCAAAGCCATCTATAGAACCAGTGCTATCCTCATTATATCCCAGTGACATTTTTAATCTTAACATTCATAAATAATCTCAAAGGACTATGAATATGAAAAGCCACCTTGAAAAAAGAGCTAGATTGCTCCCACTTCCAAATTTCAAAACTTATTACAAACCTATGGTGATCCAAGCAAAGTGGTATGGAAATAAGGAAAGGTAATTAGAGATTGTAGGAACACTGCCCAAGAATGGAGTTGTTAAAGGAGAATTCCCGAGTGCTTGTAGAAAAACTCCAAGAAAACAAGAGTCTTATGACTTCAATTTCTTAAAAAAACACAAAATTATTCTTGGAATGTGCTTTTGTGCACTACCAGGGGTAGCAGATAGGGGTGAGTTTATTTCACATTATTCATTACAACAGGCTATTGTTATTTGTTTATAGGCCTTTATGGGAAAACTTGTTTTTGTCACATGTGGCTTGTCCTTAGGATTATACATTTTACTCATTCAACTCTTCTTAACTCATAGAGCATAAATTATCTGATGTTCTGAATAAGTTTGGCTATTGCATGAGACTTTAGTCTGCCTTATTTTTAGGTCCCATTCTCCCAGGTCCCACTGCCTCAAGAGTGGTAAACAAGAGATGGAAGAGAGAGTCCAGAAACAAGCTCTTAGCTGAAGGGTAAAGGCACATTTGAAGAAGTTTCCAAGACCATCTGTCAGGGGGGATGGGCAGTCTTTTCAACTAGGAAAACTGAAAGTAGACATGCCAGAAAATTAAATTGGACCCTTACAGACACTGTATGTCATTTACTCCAAGTGGGTCAAATACCCAGAGTCAAGATTTAAAAATAAATTGTTTACAAGACAACACAGGACCCCAAATCCACAATTGAACACATGATGATGACTCCTGTACAATAACATGAAAACACAGGCAGCCACAGAAAAACAGAGGAGTCTCACTATGGGGAGATTTCTCTCAGGTGAATAAAACTGTCCATTTATGAGGGTATATACCATCAACTTGAGCGGGTTTGTAATCACCTGGGAGATGACCTCCTGATCATGTTGTCCAGGAGTTTCTAGATTGAGTTATTAGAGTTAGAAAGATACACCTTGGCTCAAGGTTGCACTATTCCATGGGCTGGCATTTCAGACTGAATGAGAAGGGTAAAATAAGCTGAGCAGTGACAATCCTTTCTCTTTCCTGACTCTGGACACAGTGTGACCAGTTGTCCATCACTTCTGCCACCTCAGTCCCCCATCATGATAATCTTTCCCTTGGTCTGTGAACCATACAACTCCCTTTCCTTTGAGTTGTTATTATCTTGTATTTTGTTGGAGCAATGAGAAAAGTAACCGCTGTAGCACTGAGCAGAAGAAAATATTTTACAGTCATAGAATATACAGGTAACTCTTCTAACCCCACAATGACAACCTGTTAATGAAAAGAGCCATGGATTGCACATACATGTCTACAAAGAAATACACAAATTTTCACTGAGTTCATTAACAATGCTCACTATCTTTAGTCACTAGAAACATTTAAACCAAAACTACCATCATATGCTAATTCTGCAGATCTTGGTAAAAACAAAGTAAAGCAGACGAAATGTGTTGGTGAAGATTTAATAATCTAGAATCTCAACACAATGTTTTCAAGAATATGAATGTGGTACAGCCATTGGAAAGCCGAGGAGAAGCTATGTAAAAATTAAACTCTAGAGCTGGTGAAATAACTTGAAGATGGAGCACTTGTGTAAGAGTTTAAGACCCCAAGTTTGATCCCCAGTATCACAAGAATTAAAATATAATTGTCATATGACTGAACGATTATACATTTTATAGTACATCAGTCACGATTGATACAAACATGGGAGGAAACTGAATGTCCTTTCATTAATAGATAAGCAAAATCTGATACAAAAAATGGATTATTTTCTAGCCTTAAAGAGAAATGAAATTCCAATTTTCTTTACACCTGTTTAATTTACTACTGTGTGTATATACCACATTTTCACTCTCCATTTGTCATTTGATGGAGATCTAGGTTGATTGCATTTCCTATCTGTTGTCAATAGATGGGCAATGAATGTGAGTGTGCACGTATCTCTGTAGAAAGATATAAATTCCTTTGGGGACATCCCTTGAGGCCATATATAATCAGTTGCACTAATCTACACTCCCATCCACAGTGTATAAGGATTTCCCCTTCCGGACATTCAGGAAAGCCTTTGTTGTTCTTTGTATTCCTGATGATGACCATTCTAGCTGGAGAGAAGTGGAACCTTCAAGTAGTTTTATCTGTATTACATTGATGACTCAGAAAGTTGAGTCTTCTTCAAGTTTTTACTAGTCATTGCCATTTGCATTTCTTCTTTTTATGACTGTTCAATTTCTCATTTTTTCTTTTTCTTGTTGAGAATAGATTTTCATATAATACATTCTGATTAGAGTTCCCTTCCCACAACCAACTCCTCCCAGATCCTCCTCACTTTCACATCTACACAAATCTACATTTTTTGTTCCTCTCTCTTCAGAAAACAAACAGACATCTAAAAAAAAGATAAAACAAAAACAAACTTACCTGAATAGGACAAAACAAAAATGAGCAGAGGAAAATACAATCCAAAGAAACAATACAAGAATACATATAGATTCAGGGAAGCACACATTTGCATACAGAGAAATCCCATAAAGACACAAAATCTGAAACCATAATATTAGGCAAAAAACTTATAGGGTTAAAAAAATAATCTGAGAAAATATTATGAAACAAGAAACCTCCCAAAATACCACTGAGTTCATTTTGTGCTGTCCATCTACTGCCAGGCATGAGATCTGCCCTCAAGTGTGGTTTATATATCCATTAAGACTCTATTGGAGAAAACTAATTTTCCCTTTGCAAGCAGTTATCAATTGGATATAGCTTCTGGGTTAGGGATGGGGGCTTATGTCCACTTCTCCTAACAGTACTGGGACTCCCTCTGGTTTAGACCTGTGTAAGCCCTGTGCATATTGTCACACTCTGTGAATTCATATGTGCTTCAATTCTGCTGTGTCTAGAAGGCCTTATACCTTTGGTGTCTTCCATTCCCATTGGCTTTTGTAATATTTCTGCTTTGTGTTCTGCAGGGTTTCATGAGCCTCAAGGGGAGGGATTTGATGGAGACATCTCATTTAGGACTAGGACTGAGTGTTCCAAGGTTTCTTACTGTCTGCACATTGTCCAGTTGTGGATCTCCATGTTTGTTCCTATCTACTGCAGGAGGAAGCTTCACTAGTGAATGCTGAGTAAGACACTGATCTATGAACATGGTAGGATGTGAAAATGGAACATAAGAAATCAGAAACAGGGACAAAACAAAATGAAAAATCTTTTTCAGGTCAGGTTCTTTCTTTCTTTTCTGACTTTGCATTTATACATGACATAATCTGCAAACCCGATTTTTAAAAATCAAAAGGAGTCTTTGTGATGTCTGACAAATGGTGGAATTCTTTTTTTTATTTTATAATTTAATTTAATTTTACATATCAGCCATGGATTCCCCTGTCCTCCCCCCCCCACTCCCCGCCTTCCCTCCAGCCCACCCCCCATTCCCATCTCCTCCAGGGCAAAGACTCCCCTGGGGATTCAGCTCAACCTGGTAGATTCAATCCAGGCAGGGCCAGTCCTCTCCTCCCAGGCTGAGCAAAGTATACCTGCATAAGCCCCAGGTTCCAAACAGCCAGCTCATGCACTTAGGACAGGTCCAGGTCCCACTGCCTGGGTGCCTCCCAAACAGTTCAAGCTAATCAACTGTCTCACTTATCCAGAGGGCCTGATCCAGTTGGGGGCTCCTCAGCTATTGGTTCATAGTTCATGTGTTTCCATTAGTTTGGCTGTTTGTCCCTGTGCTTTTTCCAGTCTTGGTCTCTACAATTCTCACTCAAACAATCCCTCCTCTTTCCCACCAATTGGACTCCTGGAGCTCTACCTGGGGCCTGGTGGTGGATCTTTGCATCTGCTTCCCTCAGTCATTGAATGAGATTTCTAGCACGACAGTTAGGGTGTTTGGCCATCCTATCACCAGAGTAGGTCAGTTCAGTCTATCTCTTGTCCATTGCCAGTAGTCTATTGTGGAGGTATCTTTGTGGATTTCTGGGGACCTCTCTAGCACTTTGCTTCTTCCTGTTCCCATGTGGTCTTCATTTATCATGGACTCTCTTTCCTTGTTCTCCCTCTCTGTTCTTGATCCAGCTGGGATCTCCCACTCCCCTAAGCTCTCTTTCCCTCGAACCTTGCCCTTCATTACCCCCACTCACGTCCATGTTGTTCATGTAGATCTCATCCATTTCTCTGTCATTGGGTGATCCCTGTGTCTTTCTTGGGGTCCTGTTTTCTAGGTAGCCTCCCTGGAGTTGTGAGTAGCAGTCTAGTCATCCTTTGTTTTACATCTAGTATTGTCCTATGAGTGAGTACATACCATGTTTGTCTTTCCGAGTCTGGGTTACCTCACTCAGGATGATTTTTTCTAGAGCCATCCATTTGCCTGTAAACCTCATGATGTCATTGTTTTTCTCTGCTGAATGGTACTCCATTGTGCATATGTACCACATTTTATTTATCCCTTCTTCAATTGAAGGGCATCTAGGTTGTTTCCAGGTTCTGGCTATTACAAACAATGCAAAGACAGAGAGAGAGAGAGAGAGAGAGAGAGAGAGAGAGAGAGAGAGAGAGAAAACATGTACACCACAATGTGCAGATCAGGGTCAGAGGACAGAATTAGTTCTCTAGTGTACAAACAGCCAAACAAATACACATAAAAAACAAAAAATATGCAGCTGAGGGACCTGCATGGGACTGGACTAGGTCCTCTGCATATGGGAGACAGTTGTATAGCTTAGTCTGTTTGAGGAGCCCCTGGCAGTGGGATCAGGATCTATCCCTGGTGCATAAGCTGGCTTTTTGGAGCCCATTCCCTATGGTGGGACACCTTATTCAGCCTTGATGCTGCTGGGAGGAGTTTGAACCTGCCTCAACTGAATATACCAGGTTTTGCTGACTCCCCATGGGAGGCCTTACCTTTTGGAGGAGGGGATAGAGGTGGGTTCTGGGTGTAGGCAGGGTAGGGGGAGAGGGGCAAGAGAAGGGGATCTGTTGGTATGTAAAATGAATAAAAAATTTCTTAAATAAAAAAATAAAATTAAAAACTAAAAAAAAAGAAATCAGAGACAGTACACTGACAGAGGCGAGACATACAGGGAACATGGACAGAAGAATATAAGTGAAATGAATGTAGAGAGGGGGAATACAAAGACATAGGGGACTATGAATGTAGCAGATTGATGAAGATAGGAAAACCGTGAACTAGGTAAAGGTTTGACCAAAATGAGCTGCATGAAGCATTTGTTTAGTGTAAGAAGGAAACAAACTGAAGCCATTTTTGATAGAACTTCTATTTTTAACAAGGGTCAAATAATGTTTAAGTTCCCAAGACATCCACAGACCTCCGTGGGTAACTGACATCCTGGTTGGCAAGTTAAGATGTGAATTCTGGGCACGTCACCCTATCACAGTTGAATAAACCAACCAATGAGAACAAGGTAAGTCTACCACAGAGCAAAGTTTCTAGGAAAGTCCCTAATCTTTGAATCCTGATTGGTGAAAAATGTAACTGTAACTTGGCATAGACGTTTGGGATAAAAAGCTCTGTGACATTCTGGCGTGGGGTAGCAGTTCGGCTCCCGAGTCTGTTCTGCCACTGTGATCAGTCAGGAGTGGCTTGATTACAATCAATTTTTGTTTTCTGCATTGACTTGGTGTGTGAGTTGTATTGGCTTCACCCAGACCTCATAACATTTAGGAGCCTATGATCTTGCTCTCCAAGTAAAACATATAATAAGAGAAAGTAGAACACATGATATGAACAAACAGGAATGGAATACTGGGGGATTAGGGTTTAAGAGGGAATAGAAATTGAGTATGAAGGAAAAGAAATATGGAGATGTTTTAACTAAAAGTAAGTATGTGTGAAGAAGGCTTATGAAATGTCACTAGTTTGTAAGCTAATTAAAAATAGAATTTAGAACAATGGCAATAGATACTGTTAGGGAATCTATGAGAGACCCCACTGATCAACAGCTCAAAAAGAGGTAACCCATACCTAGGATTGGGGTTGTATTTGACAGTCTATGATGTCTCACAGAGACATTCCTAATTAAAGGATGGCTCTGTTTAAATGTCTGTGTATGTAGATGTTTATGCTCTGGGTAGTTTCTGCAGTAGTAGGTTTCCATGTCCTCAGTTCATAAGTCCTCATGTTAGTTATTCCCC
>CABHPR010121784.1:0-28783 GCA_902168415.1 Peromyscus melanophrys | reverse complement strand
TCTTTGCAGGTTCAGGTGCTGAGACAGGGGAAGGGTGTTGGTGGAAGAAGAATTGTCTGAACACAAGATGAGTGGCTGCCCCCAAATAGCTTGAGTCATCTTTATTTACAGTTCAAAAAGAAGCATGAGCTAACAGCGTTAACTTCCAGCAAAAAAAAAAAAAAAAAGATTTCCCCCCAACTTTTACATAAAAATATCATTTAAATCAAAAACAAAGCTTAGCATTTTGCTAGCTTGGCTAAACATCAGGCAAGGCATATCCTGTCCTTACAAATCTGAAGGGTGATAATCATAGGCACACATTCTCAAGAACAACAATATTGTTCAAAACTTAACAAAGCATATTTATATTTAATTATAGGAATTATTTGCCATAAGCTGTCTACATACAGTTAGAAGACTATATTTCACTAAATATTATCTTATTCTACAAAAAAAGTCATGCACATCTAAGCCTCTTTATAACAAACTTAAGAAGCATCAGTTCCCTAAGAATTTTAGGGAAAAATGTTTGAGAAAAAATGGGTTTCCCATCATGATCACATCTGTGCCATGCATGACTGACAAAGTGATCCTAAAAACTGCCAAGAGAATCATCAATATTACGAGAGAGAAGAGAACATGCAGGCTTCACATTTTCAGCAGCATTCTGCACTGTCCTGAAGTCTACTGGTTCTTGCTAAGTGAGAAACCATTGCCCTGGGCTTTGCCTCATGGAGACCCATTGGACAAGTATTCATATGCTGCTCTGAAACTATGCGACATGGCTGCCAACACTCTTTCATATCACCAGCATTCTATCCCCTAAATCTTAAAGCCAACCCCATAGACCTTGACTGATTTTCTGCCTTATATTTGTATTCTAACTCAAATGCATACACATCTGAAGACTGAAATACAACATTGATATATGGAAGATAATATAAATTGTTTGTGTGGTTCTGTGTTACCTCATTCATAATGATTATTTCTAGCTCCATTAATTTATTCACAATTTCCTTTTTCTTTACCCTGAATAATATTCCTTTGTGTATCTATTTATTATCCATTCATCAACTGAAAGTTAGCTGTTGCACTCAATTTTCATTCAGAATTTGATATTGCTGAAGAAGTTTCTATTACTGAAGTGCATATTTGATTCACAGGAAATGGAGAAATCAAACTGGTTCTGACCTGTAAGCCTCATCCCTACTGGCTAGATTTCATAGTGTAGTATGGTTCTACGAACAGTCTGGGAAAGAAAAATAATCTAGCTGTAAACCTTGTAACTACAATAATAACTAGTCTTGGTAGATAGGATCACTGGTACAATGATGGCACAAATGTAATGACAGCATTCCACCTTATGACTGGATTTAAAGCCCATAATACAAGACAGAAACTCATGCTTGGTAAAATTAACTGGGCCTCACATCCATGGTAGATATGTAATAGGCTGTAGGGGAGAATCTAATACTACTATTCTACTAAATATACATAGAAACAAATTGTCCCCTAAACTCTTATCTTCATATATACATAGTGAGTCTTTTAACCCTCATTAGGGTAATTTCTTATCAAAACAAATTGTGATTAATACAGAGACTTACAACTGATAAATTTACGGGGAATATGGAGTGCTGCACTATAAATGGAGCAATTAAAGATCGTCAGTTCAGGATATATTTCTCTGTGTCTTCCACTCAAAGTTAGTGGTGTCTTCAGCAACAAAGTACTGTTATTTAATTATAGTGGGCAACCAACAGCAATAGGAATAACTTGTATTTTTTCTTATACCACTGAAGCCTTCATGACCAATAGGGAAGTGTCCCATGTCTGACACAGATTTTCATTTGATAATCCATGTCCCCTGAGAAGTGCATTATTCACTAGTGCAGAGTACCTCTTTTCAACCACCCTTTCTCAAGGACCATACCGTAAGAGTGGAAATATTGTCAGAGCCAGAGGCAGTGGATATCTACATCAAAATAGTATTCTCTGCCCAGGGCAGTGTAACTGTTGTCAGGTCAGAGGGAGAATGGGGAAGAATTGGAAGGGAGGGAAAGGCAGGTGGGCTTTGTCAGAATGCGTTAAATTATTATAGAAAATTCTCAAACAATAAGAAATTAAAAAATATATTATTACTTAGGAAACCTCTCTCCTGTGGGCTAGTTTTTATTGTGCTTAGGTGCTATATAGGCTTCTGGGGAAAAATACAATAATGGTCTTAACCAGCACTGGGCTCTGCATTCAATAACACTAACATGTACCTATTGATGTAATAGTGGCATGACAGTTATGGGGCAACTAACTGGCTTCTGATTGGATCTGAGGCTTGCTTCACTGGAGATAATGTCATGTCTGACACTGTAAGCCTGGTCAAAAGTCCTAATATTTTGGTAAATATCCATGTAATCAAATTACTTTCTAAATATATATGTTTATATGATAGACCTAGAGTGCTCTCAACTAGGTCATAGAAGCTTCTTTTTGCTGTGGGCTAGAGTCAATGCAGAGAAACATACCTGGCCAAAGAACTGAGAAGAAGAGATTGAATGGTCAGCCCTAAATGGAACATCTTTATTAACTCAACCCTGCTACTGCAAAGGCTCAGGGAGTAAAAAAGGAGAGGAGGTAGAAAAAATACAAAAGAGTTGAAGGATATTGATGAGTGATGTGAAATGCTATTTTCTGGATGTAGCATGGCTATTACATTCATAAATTGACAACAGCTGTGATTATCAGCTCAAGATCTACACAAGAAAAAGCCAATTAAAATTGCTACATAGATGGGGGAGATTATCTCCAGGCCCTATTCCTTACTGAAGATCTATAGACAAACAATAGATGTTAATAAGGGAAGAATATTGTTCTTTGAGCGAGTGGCCAGTGGTAGGTTTTCCAGCTCTAGTGAATTGTCCTATACCCATGTACTATGAGCATAAATAATTGGACTTAGTGGGTTAAAAGGAAAAGACATGAAGTTAGGAGATGGAGATATTAGGAAGATACAAGGGAAGTTGGAGGGGGAAGTTGGTACATATGGTTGTTTCAGTGTATAAATGTATTTAAAATTATCAAAGATAAATAAATGTTACCAAGAGAGTGTTAACATTCATTGTCTAAACTGATATCCTGAAATATTTGTAAAAGTTATGGTCTCTGGCTGAAACTATTCATAATCTTTTTTGTACTCTTCATATGTTTTGGAGTGAGTCCATGATCACAATGATTTCCTTCCATTCTTTTTTTTTTTTTTTTTTTTGGTTTTTTTCGAGACAGGGTTTCTCTGTGTAGCTTTGCGCCTTTTCCTGGAACTCACTTGGTAGACCAGGCTGGCCTTGAACTCACAGAGATCCGCCTGGCTCTGCCTCCCGAGTGCTGGGATTAAAGACGTGCGCCACCACCGCCCGGCTCCTTCCATTCTTTTGGCCACTAAACATATGTCCTTAGAAACATTTTATGTTCAGTGTCCAAATAAGCATAGCTGCTTACAGACAATAACAATGCCTAGTTCCTGGAATGTATTTTTTTTTTGAGGTATGGTTTCTCTGTGTAGCCCCAGCTGTCCTGGAACTTGTTCTGTAGACTGGGCGGGCCTCCAACTTACAGAGATCTGTCTGCCTCTGTTTCTGGGGTGCTGGGATTAAAGGCTTATACCACCACTGGACTCAGCAGAATGTTTCAACTGAACTGTGATACTGAACATCATAGTAAAAGACCATGCTATGATATACTAGACTAATTGATTTTGAAAATTATGCATAAATTAATGATGAATAACAAGTTTTTCAAGTAATGAGAATGTAATAAATATATACCCTTTCTCACATCTTAGAAATTTCACAAATTGATATATAAACATAATCATTGAAATTGAAGACTTATTGAAAACATTAAGGAGAAATGATTTGTGATTTAGGGTTAGGCAAAAATAAGGTAAGATACCAACAGAAAAATCTATAAAAGAAAAATACATAAATTGAACTTCATCAAATAAAAATATTTTCTCCTAAAATATAGTATTGAGACAGTGAAATTATAAGCCCAACTACTGACCAAGCAAGGTTCTCAGATAGAAGTGTTCAGTGGGATTTTAGAAGTAACAACTAGACAAAGAAATTGATCCTTTAAATTCCTTTAAAAATGTATCCTATAGGCTATATTCTATAGGTTTTTTAAAGGCATTGTATAGAATTCTAAAGGCATTCTATAGGTTACAAGACTTGAAGTCATTTACTCAAACCCTTAAAATTTCAGAGAAAGTAATTGGGGAGCTTGGCGTATATCCAGCTGCAAATTCTTAATTACGATGAAGCAATATACAAGGAACTCCACAACAGATCCCTCTACAGGGATCAAGATAATTGAGAAAGTTGGGGTTTATATCTCCATCTCCACAAGAGGGAGTATTTTCCCTGAAGAGAAACGTATAAAATTTTGAGTCTCTAAGAAACCAAAGGCATATCCCAATCCAAGTTGTAAATAAAACCACCTCAATTCCTTTCTATATTCAAATGCTATCCTCTTGGGAAGGGAGTAACTATACTTCTACCCCATTTATAAGCAAGTGGGTTAAGTCATTTAAGTCACATTAAAACCATTGCCTCCTCTAGTGGCAGTGTGAGGATCATAATAAAATTATTTCCTCTGCTGTTGGAATAGAACAATCAAAGATCTAATCACAAACTATCACCTGTAGTTCAGAAGTATTTCTAGAGTATATCATGCATTAAGTCTTCTCTGTAGTCTCCAACTAGAAACAAAGGGTCAAACACCTTGGAATCCAAAATTGCTCTTCTACATACACTAAAGAGCAAAGGTAAGGAATCTCTAAATTTTTGCTGATATGTTGATTTTCTGACTATATGAACATTCTCCTTAATAGAAAATGGACTGTAACATGTCATTTCTTCCCTATCTTGTGTAATCCAGGGACTTAAGTGAAATTGTTCAAGAAAGTGTTTATGGAGAATGTTGAGATGTAGTGGCCATCCAAGTTGCAGGATACCTCTCCATGGACAGGACTTACACTTTTCTAGGTTTATGATTTTATCTGTGACTTTGAGCAGGAAAAAAAAACCAAAAACCAAAAACCAAAACAAAAACCTCTTAGCCTGATTCCTAGCTGTACAAGAGATAAATCTGTATCTATGGTTAGCATTAATTGGCCAGGGCCTTGTCCTCCAGATTTATTTAGGTGGGGAGGACTCTAGTGAAGGAATAAATTACATGAAAGAGAATGTTTCTTTTCTCATCTCTTCCCATTTATCATTTTTTCTAGAAATTACATTTACATTTTTTCAGCACCGTCTTTTCCTGTGTAAGATAATTTGGCTATGCTCCATACAATTTATGTATTCAGGTGGTCTTGTCTCATAGATTCCAAACACACACACATCAAGGAATTATGATAGTAAGAGGGGATCATTTTCTAATGAGATCATTTTTCCTGTGTCTGCAGATTCTTAGAGAAACATGACCTCTGCAAATGTCTCTTTGGTGACTGAATTCATTCTGGTAGGACTAACAGATCAGCCTGATCTCCAAATACCCCTGTTCTTTGTGTTTTTAGCAATGTATATCATTACTGCATTGGGAAATTTGTGTTTGATAATTTTAATTGTACTAAATTCACACCTTCACACCCCAATGTACTTTTTCCTCCTTAATTTGTCCTTCATAGACTTCTGCTATTCTTCTGTGTTCACGCCCAAAATGCTGATGAACTTTATATTAAGTAGGAATGTCATTTCTTATATGGGATGTTTGACCCAGCTCTATTTCTTCTGTTTCTTTGTCATTTCTGAATGCTATGTCCTGACATCAATGGCCTATGATCGCTATGTGGCCATATGTAATCCACTCTTGTACACTGTTGCCATGTCCCCTAAATTGTGTTTGAACCTTATGCTTGGTACATATGCAATGGCATTTTCTGGTGCCATGGCTCACACAGGATGCATGCTGAGACTGACCTTCTGTGATGCAAACACCATCAATCACTACTTCTGTGACATCCTCCCTGTGATGCAGCTCTCCTGCACCAGCACCTATGTCAATGAGCTTGTGGTTTTCATTGTGGTGGGCATCAACATCATTGTGCCCAGCATCACCATCTTTATCTCTTATGGCTTCATTATCTCCAGCATCTGCCATATAAACTCTGCTGAGGGCAGGTCCAAGGCCTTCAGCACCTGCAGTTCCCACATAATTGCTGTTTCTCTGTTCTTTGGATCAGGTGCATTCATGTATCTCAAACCATCTTCTTCTTCATCTATGGATCAAGGAAAAACCTCTTCTGTCTTTTATACCAATGTGGTTCCCATGATGAATCCCTTAATCTACAGTTTGAGGAACAAAGATGTAAAAATGGCCCTGAGAAAAACTCTGAGCAGATGGAAATTTTGAGTGGATACTTTATAGTTACTTAAAATGCTTTATGGGATGGTATTTAACCCATTTTCCCTAAGCATTATTCTGTTTTTAAATTTAATGTTTAAAATTTACCACATGATACCTTGGAGTATAAATACATTGCACCTTGATTAATGCAACTCTTATTTCTTTCATATCCTAATAAAGGAAATCTGAATCATTTTAAAATTTGAGTTTGTTTTTAATTTAATTGAGTAACATAAGTCTGATCATTTGTCAGCGGTTGTGGGTTTTTCATGTTTGTTCATAATGTGTCTTTGGGAATGTAAGTCTGAATAATGCCTTGCCTCCTTTCTGTAGATTCCCCTTTGTAACGTAAATAACTTCTTAAACCACCAGTGTCCAATAAAAACTGTCAGACACATCACAGTTTACACCTGCACCCTCTGTTTTCTGCTTGTACTGGTTGCTAGCACTCACTTACTGTGTATAATGGATACTATGTTCAGAGAGGCCATTGATTTACTGATAATCCAATAGATTAAAGTGTAAAGTTTCCTATTTTTTCCTGATTTCAACTTGACTGTTAGTACCAATATGTAGTCTAAATTTATGTTATTATTTTTTATTGGAGGGATTACCACTATGTGGCAATAGTTCCATTTTTGATTTTGATTATTGTTTGTTTCTGCGTGATATGTACATTTTTCTCTATGGTTAGAGTTTTCATTTTGTTGAGGATTGTTGTTTTTGTAGGAGCAGACATAACCTTTTGGAGTAGTGAATTGAGTTCATCCATACTATTATAAATAAAAGTATCTGAGTGTTTTCTTTGTTGTGTAATACAAGAGAACAAGATAGATGAGAGGACAAACAAAGAAACAACCTCCCCCTCAAAAAAAAAAACACAATAGGTCTTAAATCAGGAATGAAGGGGCCTAGGCATTGAGAACCTGTGATTGCAGAGGATTTTGAAGGAGGATTTGAAAAATAATCTCTCTCCTGATTTTGAGTGCCACGTAATGCTAACTATCCCCAGTGCCTGCACACAAGCAGAGCTTTGGGTAATGCCGGTTCTTACACTGGGAGATGGATATTGGCTGCATTTGTAGGAAATCAAGCAGTGTGAAGACAGTTCAAGAGAGCAAGTGGCCCTGGAGACTCTAGGTAGGAAGATAGATTTTAGTCTGGGAAAGTCAGGAAAATGGCTCTCCCTATGGCTCTAATATTTTATGAAAATTCCTAGAAATATTGTAAGGACCATATTTCTCTTGACAGGAGAAAGGCTCAAGTTACTAAATAGCAAGGTAAAACTCAAAGGGAGCCTGAAGACAAATCCTGAATGTGTTGGCTTTCATGTACAATTTCCATATGGAATTTAAGTTGCAGAATGATCAAGGTACAGCTAGCAGGTGAGGATTTTTTTTAAGGTTGAACTTTGGTGAACAAATTAAGAAATTGTCTTTTTAAAATAATAGAGTTGGATATATTTTTTAAATTGGCAAGATGAGAACCATTTTTATAATCCCTAATTTGAAGTATAAAAAATGCATAGTAGCTTTAAAAATAACTTGAATTAAAATTTGCCATTTTGTCACTTCCAGTCTTAAATTCAGTATTTAGGGGCTTAGCTTTGTAAGAGATGTGTTATCTATTTCAGGTATTGGGCATTTCTAAATCCATGAATTTTACTTTTCCATTCACACTGACCTATTATTTGTTCTTATATGAATATTTTTTGGTTTTAACTTGGAAATACTTGTCAGGACAAAAACTACTGGTCTTGGGTGGACTTTTATTTATTTATTTACTTTTTTAACTTAGTGTTACTCTAAAAATGAATTTTTTTACTTCATCTTTCATTAATGGTCCTTGTTAATAACATCAGTGGTCCAAATGTCTGGCAGAATTGACTGGGTTCACCTCTTCTTCTTCCTTCACTCTTCAGTGCAGTGATGTGTACCAAGATAGTTCCAGACATGGCAGATACCATTCCAGGACCAATTTGATACCTTACCAGCTTTTCTTAGCCATTTCCTTGGAAGAATGGAGATAATGAAGACTCACTTAAGTTCTGGATCTATAAAGTAAACCCCAGAAAATTACTTCAACACAATCACATGGATAGGGCATAAATGGATTAAGTTTCTATCAGGAAAGAATACATAGCCATTGGCTGGTGAGGCTGACTGGTTGCCCCAGCTATTCAGGGAGCTGAGATAAAAGATGATAAAATTGAATCATTCCTAGACTATAGATCAGCACTAGGCCCACTAGAGCAACTTAGCAAGAACATGTCTCAAAGTCAAAATTGATAGAGAGGGGAGAGGAAGAGAGAGATGAGGCAAGCTATATTAAAGCTTAGTGGTAAATTAATTACTTAACATGTGTGAATTCCTCAGTCTGATCATCAGTAGGATGCATAAAAAAAGTAGTTCATGAAAGGATCAGGCATGTTGGAAATACTCTGTTTATAACAAAACGTAACCATTATAAATTGTTTATTTTATGGAAAAGTGCTACTGTGGATTCTTTATACAATCATATTAATGACAAATTTCACAGCAAAATGTTATAAAAGTTTAGCTAGAATGTCATTTATGTGAACAATAACATTTTAAGGAAAAATAATAAACAAGTATATTAGATTTACCTTACTACAAATAATCTAATAGAATAGAATAAAAAGATGCACTAGGAAACGTAATTATGTGTTCTCTGCAGATCTGTATACCAGGTCCAAACATTGACTTCATATCTCATTTTCAGTCTGTATTTTAGCATTTTATCAGTTAACTTGTGCTCCTCTCTCAATGAAATCTTTCCTTAATGAACTTCTTCAAGTACTTATTTATTTTTAAAGGTTTACTTTTAATTTCGTGTGTGTGTGTGTGTGTGTGTAAGTGCCTACGGAGTCTGGAAGAGAACTCTAGATTCCATAGAGCAGGAGTAGCAGATGATTGATGGGAATTGGGAACCAAATGCATGTCCTATATGGAAACAGAAAGAGCCCGTAACCGCTTAGCCATCTTCCCATCCCATCAAGTATGTGTTATTGTTATCACTGTTATTGTTTAACAGTGCTGGAGATAGAACTTAGGGATTCACGTGGCTGACTAGGCAAGTGCTGCACTGCTGAGGACCATTGCCAGCACATTAAGATTTTATCTTCGAGTGTGTTTGTTTCTTTAATTTCCAGAGGAGGGACTTGGCAGGCCTTTCTCAGGTCCAGATAGCTATTTATTCAAGGAGTCGTGAACTGTACTGGCAAATACAGATGTCAATTATTGTTGTAGACCAGTGTATGAGTGATGTAGGTAAGCTGCATGATCTTCAGAGGCTTCCAGTGTTTCTCTAAAATCCTGTTAAGAAAGCTGGAACTGGGTGTGCTGTCACTGGCACTATGACCTGCCTTTTGGGTCAGGAAAGCCGCCTACATCTTTTCCTGTTGGCCGTTGCTTCTGTGACCACCCTTACTTACCCCCAGGCTCGGGCTTTGGACAGACCCCAGCAAAGTACTCCCAATCCCTGCTCCGGCCCCATCTTCCTGTAGTAGCCATTACTTTCACTGTAGCCTCCACAGCTTTCCTAATAACTGAGCTATGTCATCTAGGGTTGACATTTAGGAAAGGATTACTCAACTATCATAGCTGTTATGTAATATAATTACAGAATCCAAATGAGGTGTTGCAGTTCTAATTCAAGTTCATAGGATGCATGCACACATATTTGAAAGTGCGCCTGTATGCACCTGTGTATAAACACAGGTGTGTGCTCATGTGCAAGCACACACACACACACACACACACACACACACACACACACACACACATACACACCAGGTATATACCCCACAAACACACATAAAACAAGCACCATAGATCACACACAATGTAGACACACACACAAAAATGAGAGAGAATAATTGGTTCTTAGTCTTATTTGTGTAGACTAGGAGTGGAGTTTACATTTCTTTGACTGAGTATAGCATGAGAAGTGACAAGGTTTAACAATAAATGATTAATTGATCTAAACCATCTTTAAATGTGATTAGTGAAATGTGCTATAAAAATGTGGTAATTCTCAAAATGACAAAAATCTTAAGATAGAGTGAAAAAATTATGTAAAATAAGGAACAAGGACAAGAGCTCATTCACCATTGACTCTGGGATAAACAATACACTGACAACCCTTTTGAAATTTTCATTCAATATATCACTGAAAGTTCAAGATAGAATCACTGGGCAAGAAAAACCAAGTGCTATTAAATTAGATGTCTTGAAGAATAATGGCTTTTCTTTAGAGAGGATGTGGCCCTCTGTGTCCAAAGTTCTAATGAACTAAACAAAAATCCATAATGAATACAAACATTAAATAAATTATAAATATTAACATTTAAATGTCAATTGCCTTTTCATATACTAACAATGATTAATACAAAGTGGAAATTAAGAAAATAAGCATGTATACCAATGCATCCCAACAGAAAGTAGAACATTTTAAACAACAAAATCTACCAAACTTTCCCAAAAGAAATTAATAAGACATAAATATAAGGAAACACATCCTCATACATAGGTAGGAAAACAATATTTTTTTTATTTTATTTTTTTCCATTCTATTTTATTGGAAAACAATATTTTTAAACAGTAGTGTCCAAATTAGCCTGTACGTGCTTAGCTGAGATACGCAAACAAACAAACAGATACTTAAAAGATGTCCATGGGATGACTCTTTGTTTGACTTTAGTAACATTGGGCTTATAATATTAATTTTGATGTTTTCACTTCTCTTCAACTTTTGGGAAGAGTTTGAAAAATATTGTTATTAACTATGTTTGATAGGCTTGAATATAACATTCACTCTTGTTTTGTTTTCTCCCTGGTGGCTACCAGGTGTTCAGAATATGACAGACACAGTCAGTGCTCTGATAAAACAGAGACTGAAATCAACTGAACAGCAGTATCCAAATAAGTTGCATTATGGCATATCATATACTTCTTTGTACCCTATGGAGATGCTTGGGAGTAGTATGGCTAGGAGTTTTGATCTCATGTCTTTGACACACATTGTGTAGGAGTTGTGATGGTCACCAGTCCACTTCCACAAATCTATTCTTACTGGAACTGATAATAAGGCTACTGAATCTTAATTACTATTAATACTCCACCATAGCCTAGCATTCTAGATAGTAGCCAAACATCTGCGCTTAACCCAAAGATGATTTGATGCGTTGGAAGTACCATGAACCTTTCTTCTGTAGGGAGAAACCAGTAGGAGAGATTTTTGAACTGTTATCCCTATACTGACCTAAGTAAGAGTTCTACATTTGTGTAGCCACCATCACTTTCTCACTGGCATTTGGGATCAGACTATATACCGTGTTACCCTGAAAGACCTGTGAGACAGGCTAGATAGAAAATGATCTTATGGATAACCCATGAATACAACGTGGCATTGGATATGTGTATGTGCGTTACATTCATTTCCCAGGGGGTTAAGTTTTCATCCTTACTCTGTGTTGTGGAGTCAAGAACAGTGCACAGTAAGAGGATAGCTTGTTTTTACCTACCAGATCCAGTGTGGCTGGTTTCATAGCAGGTCAGGATGCAGGGATCTCATGCCTAATTTTCAGATTCCTCACAGATTCCCTGCAGATTGAGTGAATTCATAATTGTGACTCAGTTGCTGTGTTAATGAAGTAGAATTCTGTACTTCCTGTTCAATAATCTTGATGAATTAGAAATAATTTATTTTTCATTTTCCCTAGGGGATTTTCAATCCCTAAAGGGAAGGAAAACTTGAGTAAAAATCAAGTCCCTAAGGAAAATAATGACAGATTAATGTCCTAGGTGTAGCTGTTAACCACTTTTCTCCTATTATACATAAAAACTACTCTCCTGAGAAGTTTGAGTCATCAACTTCCCTGTTTATAACTAAGTGCATAATAATATTAATTGCATATTAAAACTCACACTTATGG
Source organism: Peromyscus melanophrys (assembly GCA_902168415.1). Classification (NCBI taxonomy): domain Eukaryota; kingdom Metazoa; phylum Chordata; class Mammalia; order Rodentia; family Cricetidae; genus Peromyscus; species Peromyscus melanophrys. The sequence goes on along the minus strand of CABHPR010121784.1, from coordinate 16,443 downwards.
AAGGTAAATGTGCTAGAAATTTTGGTCTGCTGCTTGAGATGGTTGTAAGTTATGATAACAAGTTATAATTTTTAGTTTGGAGATACTGACTAGATATATACTAGAAATGCATCTGTGATATAGTTGCTTTTCCAGTATCATACAAGTAAGTAAAGAATGATGAAACACCATATTTTTTATGGAATAAATGTGAACTTCAGAATTCAATTTACATTATTGTCTTCTTTGAGACTAAATTCCAGAGCTCTAAGATATAAGTTACTATTTTCCATAATGTGCAGTATTGAGACTCAAGTGAAAGTGATATAATAATCCATTCAAAATGGGGCATGGAGACTGTGAAGAGACATTGGAGACTTTAGGGAAGGCCAAAGAATTAAGTTGTTCCTTCTCCTTGGACAAACCTCATTACTCTACATTTATAGCTTTTTCTCTGACATGGGAGTAACTAAACCATTCCTGATCTCAATTCATCAAAATCTAACCTGTGTTGGAGGTCAACACATGTTTCCAAGGTATATAATCCAATATCATCAATGAGGGGAAAATTTAAGACAAGGAAAAACCAATGAGGATAATGATTCTCTCTTGATTCAGCTCTCTCCTTTCTTATCCTTTGCCTTTCAGGAGTCATGTTTTCATAGAAAAGTATTGACAGTCATTTGTGGGATGGGCTTGATATTGTACTCTGTTATTTATCTTGTTGATAATTGAGGGCAGAAATAGTATAAAAAACAGAGAATGGACGAATATAAGAAAAAAGTGTTTTGTGGACACAGAATGGCAGCTACACATACAAACTTACAGTAGTTGTAAAAGCATGCACAAGATCTGTGGAAGTCCAATCCAGGCCAACACTAGCACAGAAAGAGGAGTTGGGGTAAGAAGCTGCACACTTAGCTAAGATCTACTGGCAATTGTAGGGTGCTGGGAGAGGGAGGGTCAGTCTTCTCTAACAGTAGCCCCTGGAAAGTCAGCCATCCTCCTAGTGAAAGGCCACAGTTCCAAGAATATATGGGAAACAGAAATTAACCTGATTAATAAAAAAGAATATAAAGTAGGCTAGGTAATGAGGGAGGCTGGATCTGTGAATAGTTGGGGGAGGGAGGGTAGATATGATCAAAGCAAGTATGAAATAATATTGTGTGTGTGCATGTGTATGAAAATAATTTAGATAAGAGAAACATCACAATTAAAGGAATACATTCTGTTGGTGATACTCTATGTTCTGTGAACGGCTGTTGTGGGAATGGCTGCATTTTTCTCTAACATGATTCCTCTTTGTTGTGCACATAGATTACCTTAAAGAAGAATGGGTCCTGAAAATGGTTCTTCAGTGACTGAATTCATCCTAGTGGGATTAACAGAGAAGCCTGATCTCCAGTGCCCACTCTTCATCCTGTTTCTAGTGATGTATGTGATCACTGTGTCGGGAAATCTGGGTTTGATCATCTTGATTGGACTGTATTCTCACCTTCACACCCCAATGTCCTTTTTCCTCTTTAACTTGTCCTTTGTTGACCTCTGTTATTCTTCTGTGTTCTCACCCAAAATGTTGATGAGCTTTATATCAGAGAAGAATATTATTTCCTACAGAGGGTGCATGACCCAGCTTTTCTTTTTCAGCTTTTTCTCCATTTCTGAGTGTTATATGCTGACCTCAATGGCCTATGATCGCTATGTGGCCATCTGCAATCCACTCTTGTATAACATTGTCATGTCTCCTAAATTATGTTTGATCCTTATGTTTGGCTCATACACGATGGCATTTTCTGGTGCTCTGGCTCACACAGGATGCATGCTGAGACTGACCTTCTGTCATGCCAACACCATCAACCACTACTTCTGTGATATTCTTCTTTGCTCCAGCTCTCCTGCACCAGCACTTATATCAATGAGGTTGAGGTTTTTGTTGTTGTGGGCATCAACATCATTGTGCCCAGCATTACCATCTTTATTTCTTATGGTCTCATCCTCTCTAGTATTTTCCATATCAGCTCTACTGAGGGCAGGTCCAATGCCTTCAACACCTGCAGTTCCCACATAATTACTGTCTCTCTGTTCTTTGGATCGGGTGCATTTATGTACCTCAAACCATCCTCTGCCATGTCAATGGATGAAGGTAAAATCTCTTCTGTCTTTTATACCAATACAGTTCCTCTGCTGAATCCATTAATATACAGCTTGAGGAACAAAGATGTTAAAGTTGCCTTGATAAAGACACTGAGTAAGAGAAAGTGTTGATCTGAAAGAGTGTCCTTTGTCATGTAGTTACAGGACTTGGAAGGTCAGTTTCATTAGTTCCATTTGTGTGGCCATTATCCTACTCTATTTTTCTTTTTGGTAGTAGAGTGAAAAAATTTATATGCCCTTTCAATAATGAATTTCTACTTCTTAAAGATATTGAATTCCATTATTTACCATTGGCGTGATTAATTCATCATTTTCTTTCACATGTACTTTAAAAACTTTATCAGAGAAATTTGTGTTTAAAAATATGATATGACCACTTTCATTTTTTCCTCCTATTTCAAGAGATCAATGCCTGATAATGACCACATCTCACAATGCTAGGTTAGAATTCTGGCAAGTACGTGGAGGGACTCACCTGACATGGCCTTTGGAAATGCGGTTACAGTGTGTTTCTATTCTGGGTATTCTGTCTTCCACTGGAGGATGTCCCCTTTACAAATCAGAAATGAAAGCTTCCATAGTAAATTAAATTTGTCCATTCATATATACAAATGCTATGAATTAAACACCTTTCAGCAAGGAGCTCACTTAGTTAATTTGTCAAGTTGAGTTTTATCTTTTTATTCTGGAATAGAAGACATATTTTTGAGTCAGGAGAATTTGGAAATGATGACTGAAATGGGAAATTTATACTTCAAGGAAAGATTTGCAGAGTTAGAGAGTGTCTAAGTTATGAGAATGTTTTTCATGGAATATGATGTTTAATTATGACTCTTTTGATAAAAGAGCTAAAATGACAATCCTTAAGATACTAAAACAGTAAAAGAAGAGCACTTTAAAAGTAAAAAAAATTACTAAATCAAATGTTATGAAACCACAGTTTAAACATTTTAAAGATACCCTGTAAATATTTTGTAGTTGTTTCATTTTTCTAAACTTCATTACATATTTTGACATTTTGAAATTTAGCATCAGCATCATTAAATCCTTGACTTCAGAAAGATCATCCATTTATCCATCTGAAACCAATATTAACCTGCTGGATTTTTCCTTTCATTTGTACATATATTTACATATATTAAACATATAACGTGAATACATATTGCAAAATATAGTTTGTTGTTTTTTTATCTGATTTATCATTTCATTAAAATGTTTTTATGTGGATGTGTCTGTACTTCTATGAGTCTGTGTGCACCATGGGCATGCAGGAGCCAACAGAGGACAGAAGAGGGCATTAGATGTGCAGGACTAGAATTACTGAAGATTGTAAACTTCCATCTGGTTTCATTGAACTGGACCCAAGTCTTCTGCAAGAGCAATAAGTTTATTCAACATCTCTCTTGTCTCTTGTTCCAATTAAATGATTTTCTTTGTTGAATGAAAAGTGTATCTAGTAAATAATATCTCTCACATCTTGTATCTAATACACTTTTTAATTTTTGATTCACAAATTTCTTTCTTTCTGAATGCATTTTATTCACCTTACTTATCCTGTTACCTATTAGTTCTATCTGCCTGGAAACAGCTTTGGATTGCCTAAGACTTACTGAGAGTTTTCTTTATGGGTTACCATTGCATTGATTATTTTCCTATTGTATTGTGTTCTATTTACTATGAATTATGTTTCTATATGTTTGTCAATCTGAATAAAGTGTAACTAAAAGCTAATTCTATCTTTTTAAGTGAATTTGCCTTTGTAATTCATAGATAGAAAAGAATATAGGCAAAAGAATACTCTATTGCCACCCACCACATAAGATAGTGGATAAGAAAAGGGATTAAAGAATTTAAAAAATCATTTTAAGCAGGTCAGACACTGATAATGAATGGTGGAGTTAACTGAGAAGTCTAGGTATCACCAGACCCACCCTTTCTTACATGATATAGTTGGAACACCAAGAGCCAGGTCTACAAAGTGAAAGTATTGCCTTCTACAAAGTGAAAGTATTGCCTTAGCCTTTCCTGAAGGGGTTTATACTTTGATATTTATAGAGAAAAATTGACTTTGAAAATATATTGTTAGAGTCTCCAGACATTTACAAACTGATGTATTTATTTGAAATATTCCCTCCCCCTGTCTCTCTTCTATTTATTTATTATCAAAATCTTTTTAAAAATTAAGAAAAAAGTTTCATTGTAGAATATTACATTTCAATAAACATCTATAGAGTTAAAATAGGCATTTTGAAACTATGGATCTTCACATTGGATTTCACCCTTTCACTTTTGAATATGGAATAATATTATTGTAGCCTATGAGACCAGCTCTCAGGACTGCTCCAGGATTGCAAAGAGAATTCCTCAAAGTAGCAGGATTTAGGAATAATTTTTATCTATCTGAGGAAATATGACCCATACACGTACTGAGGGTCATATGCTTTATTTCCTTCCAGCTCTAATTCACCAGTTCTTTTGTTCTACATAGCTTATATACACATTCAATAGAAAGCTTTAGGCACTAGAAAAAAGGTCACAGAGGCTATATCTGGGAGTCACATTGCATTCCTTGAGCAAACAATAAGGAGCAGAGCGATACTGATAGCACACTCAATAAAATTGTTAGCTTTCTGATATTAGTGGTGCAGCTGATGCTGCAACTGTGAAAAAAGGGGGTTCAGCTGTAAAGCTATCTCCTTAAGGAGATAACTTATGAAGGGTTACAAAGGAAAAAGGTTAAAATACTAATAAACCAGAGAAGAAATAAGAAAACTATATATTATTCTATATTTTTTAAGTGTAACTAACAATAGGCTAACATTTCGTGATTAACAAAGTGTAAAAGTATTAGATTTTCTCAGGCCAGGAGGCTGGAAGTTAGTAACCATGGCAACTCGAGTCTGTACAGGTTGTAATGCAAAGGGCAGGGGTGCATGTTGTCAAGTGCTGTGCACTTTCCTGACATTGAAAGTATTCTAAGCCTAAAAATGTATTCTTCATCCTGCATGCAACTGCAGATCACAAGGAGGGTAACTTGTAACTCTTTATTCAAGGCTAGGAAATTAGATCATCCTTTACAACCCTAGCTAATTGTTAAAATCTTCCCATGGTTTAACTGAGCATAAATCTATTTCTCTCTGGACTTGGTTAGTTGGCTAATTGCTTTTCCTGTTATTCACATAGATTTCAGATTTAATAAATAGTTAGCTGAATCTAGAATCTTGTATCATAAAACTTGAAGTTAGAAGTTCATGCAATGAGTTGATTGCTAAGAAATTTGTGTAGGGAGTTAGCCACTGGTCAGTGTTATCAGCCAGACCTGGCAAGAGAAAAGGACATTGTAATTGAGGTTGCTTTGTGTCTAAAAAGCTTGGCTCAAAAGTTTAGACACCTTCAACTCTGTCCTTGTGTATTATCTGTGAGGTTTAACTTATGATCCATTCATGTAGATATTCAGTCTAGTTTGAATTTGCTCTGAGGTTTTATATCAGCTAATTGTATATAATTGTCTTGTCAGCTAACTAATGATATAAAACATACTTCTAAGTTTCTCACCATTTTGTGGAACAAAGACTTAACTATGAAGGTATATTTTATTCACCAAAATTACACAGTCTAAGAAGAATTCATCTTTCTCTCAATTCACAGGAATAACTGTGTCCAATAAATGGAGAACACACTACCAATAGGCTGTGGGAAGAGTCTCAAAGCTGTTTTAAGGGAGAATTGTGCTAATACGCAAGAAAATTACAGACAGGAGCAATCAGTCATTCATAGGCAGTGACCTCATAAGTCTTGCTTGACAAGGTTTCTCCATCAGAGAGTTATTCATCTGGTGGGTTGACCTTATGAATATCAGTTGTGATCTGCTGCATATTTTTGTGGCCTCTTGCAGAGTTTATTTTTGTCTACTTATTTACCACCAAAAAAGAAAAATCCGTAATAGAACAAGAACTATAAAAACCATTAGCTTTCATCATTCAGTCTATCTACACTGAACTGAAGCTCTGGGACCACTTTTCCTTATGTTTTAGAAGGTTTTTTACCCAGGCATGTGTTGAGAAAAAAACCCAGTGCTCTCTTCTTAATTGTATGAGTATCTAATTGTCTCCAGTTGTCCAGCAGGTAAGTCAGTGGGGAACCTATAGGAATCTTGGGAGATTTTTGTCTCCATCTGTAAAATGAAAACAAGATTGGTAGAGATTGATGGAGATTGCCTAGTCCTGCTTGAGTCTCTCAGTATCTGGAGAGGGCAACTTCTAGCTTCTTTGGCATTTATAATGGTTGCATCCTATTTGACCAACTAAATTTTCTTTAAAACGAATAGGGAACTTGAAGTAGTTCCTGTGAGTCATCAAATTTAAAGTGTTTCTGAAGCTCTGATACTTAAATTCAAACATATTTTGAGAAAGTATTATTTTTTCAAATTTTTAGTGTATATAATCATTGTATGTGATATTATGATACCTTAGAACATTTTCATGCAAGAACATGTTGCTATACATGCAGCACATTCCCCTGTACTTTTCTATCTTACCTTCTCCACTATTTCTTCTCTTGTTCAGTCCCTCTATTCCCTTGAAAAATTTCACTTCTACTTTCAGGTAACATGCAGACCTAAAATAATCAAAGCCAAATTTCCAAATGCAGTTATCATATGTGTTATTAGAAAAATGAAGAAGAGGGGAATTTGGAGGTCAGGCTGGTCTGTTAAGCCCAGGAGAATGAATTCAATTACTGAAGAACCATTCACCAGAGACATTCAGCTTTCAGGAATCTGTAGAGATCCAGGAGAACCTCACAGACCTTCCAATAATATCTTCTCTCACTGAGTTGAGATACAAGGAGGGATGTCTGCAAAGAACAAGCTGATATCAGTATCATCTCACACTATCATGAAGTGAAATGGCAATTGCTTCCCTGTGTTAGAATCTCAGATAAATATAGCTGAAAATATCCATAAGTATGTCCATTGCTGAGCTTGGGGGTCTTTTGTATTTATATGATTAATTAACTAGAGATAAGGGTGAAATGTAATGGACCAGGATAAAATTCCTTGTACTCTCTTCTTTTTATTCCTTCAGGTTGCTCTTAGTATTGCTAGAAATTTTAAAAACTTGGTGCTGACCACAGTTTGAACTGTGTGAAGTTAATATCAAGAACTCTGTCTCAATAAAAAAAATGAAAGAACCAGGGTCTAGGAATGTTTAAACTACTGCCAGCATCTCAAGAAACCTCATGAATATAAAGGAATATGATATCTGTCCATGGAGAAGCAGATCATCAAGTCAGACACCACAATGGAGTGTCTGCTGACTCTCTGGACATACTGATTATCTTTCCAGGAACTGTACTTGTATCTTAGGAGTGAACAAAAGGGTGAAAAAGGATATATCAAGGGTCCTCAGATTCTTCTAAACCTGAAGTCATATATAAACCTAAAATTCAGCACACTTAATGAAAATTTTTCCATAATCTTCCATATATGTACAATCTAAAAAAGTTGTGCTGTGAAATAATGTTTTTGTACACTGGTTTAATAAAACGCTGATTGGCCAGTAGCCAGGCAGGAAGTATAGGTGGGATAAGCAGAAAAGGAGAATTCTGGGAAGAGGAAGGCTGAATCAGAAGACACCAGCCTGCCATCCAGGGAGCAGCATGTAATGGTGCACATGTAAAGCCATGGAACATGTGGTGACATACAGATTAACAGAAATGGGCTGACTTTAAGTGTAAGAGCTAGTCAGTAGTAAGCCTGAGCTAATGGCCAACCAGTTTTAATTAACAGCCTCTGTGTACTTGGGTCTGAGTGACTGCAGGACCACTGGAGCCTGGAGGGATCAGGAAAACTTTAGCTACAGAGTTTTGTAAACTGAAAGAGAGTAGGACGATGGCTGCTAGCTCCTTTGTAGTGAAAGTCAGATGCATGGGCTAAATGGAAAGGAAATTCAATTATATATTACAAATATGGGAAACTGAATTCAGCATGATTACAACAGTTAAGGATGTTATAGTCTATAACTGTGTTTGGTACAGGACACAACTTAAATGTAAAACAGTTATTTATCATCTATGTCATTTTACACACTACTGATAATATCTTAAATTAAAAGGAAAACTATCAGGAATAGATTTTAAAACTTACCTTATTTAAGAGAAAAAACCTTGCTGTTACGTAATCATTGTTACTCATCAGTTATCCTAGAATGGTAATATTGGGTTCTGAGCCTTTAGTTCTTTTGATTTTTAAAAGGATGCTATAAAAAAATCCCATTCCAGAATGCCTTCTGGTTTGTTGCTTATAATTCATAATATTATTATCTTAGCTATAAAAATGTCAGAAGGAAAATAAATAGTATTCCTTTTATTATACTTGCCACTTAGTGAGACTCCAAAAAAGTTACAGAGGAATCATTTCATGTATAAAGCTTCTCAATCTCTTTCCAACAAGTACATCACATAAATAAAAGCAGGAAATGAGGTGATTACATTTATGTGCTAGACCATGATGTACCTTTATTTCCTTAGAGATTGAATATTTTAACCAGACATTAACTTATCCTTGGTGATTTTATATTCTTCATGTTTGAACCAATATTAAACTCCCATCTTCCAATATCTTCTTATAATGAAGAAATTTATTGCTTTTTCCTTTATGCCTATTTATGTTTTAATGTTAATATTCCAAAAGCCTATTCCCAAGTCTTTACTACTTTCTTAAAAAATTTGAATTCATGCATTATCTCCCTAAATTATTTTTTAAAAAATTAATTACCTTAGCTTTACTATTCTGTGGATGGATTCCAGGACTTTGTACACATTAGACAAATACTTTACTACTCAGCTGCTTTCCAGCCTCCAAAGTCACTATTTATAAGTTGTACATTTCCACATTTTATGTGAGTGTTGATTACTGCTTGATTATCCCTTTAGATGTAAAGAACAATAGTTTACCCATGCTAGCATGTTCTGTGTTTGAATCAACAGTGTATACCTCCTCACTAATATAATAATTTGAAAAAGTTTCATTATATTTCTTTGCCTATGGTTCCTCTTGTTAACCTATGGAAGATAAACACACTATGACATTTCCTGGGTTATTGTGTCAAACTAATGGATGAATTATTGCCATGCATAAGAGAAATAATGAAATTTCATGCATAAATGAGCTCTTGGATTTATGGGACGCTATGGCCAGATTACGTCATCATGAATTTAAAATACCCTAAATCCAAAATATATTTAAATCCTGTGCATAAATTATACTGTTGGTGCTACTAAGAGTACTCAACACAGAAATTCTGGAAATCCTGGATATGTGAAATCTACAGCTTCTCATATTTGTCAGGTACCACCGTGATGTTGTACTGGTAATAGATAAAAGATGAGATTACAGTGGGCATATGTTTGTCACATCTTTTCAGTTGCATGTCACTCTACCTTGCTAACTTAATTTATATTTGTTCATAGTATAAGAGTCAGCATATATTTCGTGGTCTTTGGGACACTATTTTATGTTCAAATAAAGGACTCTCACATTATTAAATATTGTCAATTGTGTATGGGTACAAGTGGGTATGTCATGTTTTACACATCTTTGGAGTGTGAGCCTGTATGTATACATGAAAGCCACAGGAAGACCTCACATGTCCTGATTTATTACTCTTCTTATTCTTTGAGACATGGTCACTAATTAATCATGGAGGTAGGCTGGTGGCCAGCCCCCCCAAATCTTGGAGATATAATATACACATGGCCACACCTGGTTATTCATGTGAGTGCTGGGGACTTGAACTCATTCATGTCTCAAGCTTCCTTGGCAAACACTTTTACTTGGTTAGTAATAGAAATCACCAACTCTTACAATAATAACAGTGGGTCTATGTATTAAAAACAAGATGTGAATATCAGGAAATATATCAAGAGCTTGGCCCACACTGCCAATCACCTCTGAAGAGTGTGCTGACACTTAAGATTCCACCCTGGGTGCTTTCGTAGGTCAAATTGAAGGCTGAGTCTTTTGCACTCATTGCTAGTGAGTCTCTGAGGTCAGGGAACATGAGAAGATTTCATCCCCTATCCCAAGTCATCCTTTGAGTCCTTGAACACCCTGAGACTTTGGACGCCAAATCAGATTTCACTCTGAGGTTATGAGGTATGCCGAAACTTTGGAAACCATCAAAAGTTGGGTTGTTTGGTCAAGAAACATGTAATGTCTTCATTCCTTAATTCTGTTGGCTCTCTAGAGTCAAGGAACTCTCTGAGACCCTGGACACAATGGCAGTCTCCACACATTTTAGATTTTACACTCTATCTATACCTAATGCGCTATCCAAGTCACTACACCATTTTGATCTTGTGTCCTTTCTATTGCTTTGATAAAACATACTAACAAAAGAAACTTTAAGGTACAAAGGGTTATCATTGGGGTTGAGTCAAAGCAGGAACTAGAGGCAGCTAGTTATTGTCATAGTCAAGAGCAAAGAAATAACAAATGCACGTATCTCTGTATTCATCTTGTTTTATCCAGATTCCACAGTCCTGGACCTCAACCTAAGGAATTGTGCTACCCACAGTGGCATACACATCAATTAGTGTAATCAAACTGGTCCTTACAGGTATGACCACAGGCCAACTTGATCTAATCTATCTTATATTGAAATTCTCTTCCAGTTGATTTTTACCACTTTTAAATTGTGACTTCAAACTACTCATAAACATTTCTAAGTATCAGGACCAGTGTGTTATCAAGGAAATTCTTTTCTTTTTGAGTTTCCAATTATTTCATGAGGATCAGAGAGACCAATACATAAAACACTGTGAAGAAAACTACATACCAATTCTCCTGTGGTTTACTGAACCATTAGTATGTATCTCCACATTGATCTTGGACAGTTGTGACTCTACTTGAGAAAGACGTTTGTCATACTGATGATTCACCAGTCTCTAACTCACTTATAGAGATGTAGGCTCAGATCTCTATGTTTCTTGTGATTTCAGTGTTCAGACACACATATTTTCTACAAAAAGCTGAATACATAAGTCTCTTCCTTTATCAAGGGCTCATGTAAATTAATGGTGAGACATTCCACTGACAGTGACAGAAAAAAGCAAATCTGTGGACTTATGGAAATTTTCCATGTTGATCTCAAAAACAGACATGTCTACATATTCAATTTGGGGGTGATTTTTCAACTACAGATCCTTGGATGTTATATGGTATAGAATGTAAATATGCTACATGCCAAAGCTCAAACTAACTTTCATATTGTTACACACTGTGCATAGTTTTTGTTGTGTATACATAGCATATTGGTAGAATCTCATAGTCATTTATGTTCTACAAATGCTGTAATGGTGTACATTTGTGGGTTTCTTGTACATAAATGTCTGATCCAATATCTATGCAGAGACAGTGAGTTAACTGAGTCAATATGTATTTATTCTTATAATGAGCATGTAGTTCCTATGGAACAAAAAGGCTAAAAATAAGAAGTGTCTTCACTGGAATAAGCTGAGACAGAGAAGAAGTGGGTCCCTATGGACATACAGATGAAGTTACACATCCATTTCATAGAAACAAAAGGTTTTGAATATATCTCTTTGTGTATATGTGTTTATATATGTGTCTATATATGTACAGACATCTATATATATGCATATATATATATATATATATATATATATATATATATATATATGATTGTAAAGTTCAATATGAACAGGAGCAGAATGTTCTTAACAAAGACTAGAGGAAGGGGAAATAAAAAGCAGATATGAATCATTTTATGATCTTTATGATCTATTTTTAATATTTTTTAGATTATAATATAATTGAATTATTTCTACCTCTTCTTTCCTCCCTCCAAACCCTCCCATTTACCCCCACTTTTTACTCTCTTTCAAACTCATGCCCTCTTTTTTCTTTAATTGTTGTTTCTTTGTCAGGAGTATTCTTAATATACAAATGTGAAACAAGATTTTTATTAAGCCTGTCATACACACATACACACATATATATATATGTATAGAATGTGCCTATATATATACATATATATATACATATATATGTATATAATATATACATTAGGCATATATATGTGTATATATATATATATATATATAATGACAAATATATGTGTCTGTCAAATAATTATTTCCTTTTCATGAGGGGCAGACTACAAGAGACACAATGGCAACATACAGAATCGTTCAAAGTGATTCTGTATGCTTACCCTGTATGCGATACAATGATGATATTTCAGTCTTAAAGTGACCTCACAGTTCCTTTATATCTGACTCACCAGATTTCCAACAGAGTGCACCTGTTCATGGCCCTTGCAATACCAATCCTGAGCAGAAGCAGCAGCTTGCTCAGAGAAAGGCTTGATGAATTAAATTCAAAGTTTAATTGTGGAAAAATTTCCCATCCTTAAGTAAGAACATCTTTTGTTATAGATTAAATTTACAAAGTTCCCCATCAAAGTATAAATTTCATCTTTTCAGAATACAGACAAGCCAGAATTTCCCATTACAAATGTACTTCTCGCTGTGATACCATCAATGTAATCATATTTTCTCTCACATTATTCATACTTCATTTGACACAACAAACAACAAAAAAAATCATCACTTTTTAAAGAGTGTTTGGAAATACCCATCGGGGACATTTACATTTTGGAAAAATCCAAGTGTATTAACAGAGATTCAGAGGCTAAATAAATAAATTTTAATATTCCAGAGTTTGCTTCCTGTAGATGTAACCAACCGTCTTATAAATAAGAAACACAGAACCAATGCAAAGAAGAAAGCCAAGAGGTCAGAGCTAAGAGCTAAAACCTTACCCTTCCTCCTGCAGTGATCCTACCTCTCCGAAGGAGCCGCTACTTCCTGTGTTAAAGTCTTTATATAGTCTCTGTTCTGCCTTCTCATTGGTTGTAAACCCAACCACAGGACTGCCTCATCACGGCCTGTTTGCATAGACCTCCAGGTGTTCTATGGTTGGTATTGAGATTAAAGGCATGTGTATCCAATGCTGGCTGTATCCCTGAACACACAGAGACTTACCTAGCTCTGTCTACCAAGTGCTGTGATCACAAGCGTATACCACCACTGCCCTGCTTTCCTATGGCTTGCTAATAGCTCTGACCCCCAGGCAACTTTATTTATTAACATACAATTAACATTTTGGTACAAAAGAAAAATATCACCATATTTCCCCTTTTCTATTTTAATAAAAAGAAAAAAGGAAAACACTTATAACTAACATAAGAAAAACTATATACAGAAGTACAATAACTATATACAATATATACAAGTAATAAATACCTAAACAATGTCTAGTCTATTTGTATTTAACAAATTCAGAGAAAATAATTCTATTATCTATCCTATTCTATCTAATTCACTTTCTATCCTAATTAATCTTCAACTATAACTAAATAATCTTCAATTCCTTCAGAGACCCAAGAAGGAAATAATATTAGCTAACAAAAATAAAAACAGGAAGTATATGCAAGCAACTTCCAAAAAATTGTGAGTTGACAGAAACAGCCAGCCGCCTGGACAGTCACCTGAGGTTTCTCCGCAGTGTTGGGGCATCATCTTCAGCCTATAGGCTTAGCGTATCTGACAGACTCATTTGTGAAGTAGGACGTACACAAGGTCAACAGTTCAACCTCACCTTGGGTGAGAGCAGTCCATGTACCAGAAATACCTGAATTCCATTAGTGTCATGTCATGATTCAGGATTTTAAATTCTGGAAATTGTTGATGGTTTTTTAATTCAGCTGTCCATTCTTCTTGACCGTGTATGTGTGGCTTCATCTCAGCATCCCGTTCTTCTCCACATCCCTCTATTAAATGCCAGTCTGCTATTGAGAGGCGTGAGCTTAGTTACTCTTCAAGAATAACTGTTTCAGCTGCTGTTCCATTGCACATCAGAAGCCATCGGCCCACTGCCTGTTTAGCTGCCTTCAAAGAAAAAGGCACTGTACCTTTTCCAGATTGCGAAGGCCACTTCAGGGATGGTGCCATATTGTCCTGGCCTCAGAAGATGCCTTTTGATAAAGCCATAAACCATACTTGTTTTGGCAAGAATCGGTAGTCCTTTGTTTCATTTCTGTCTGTCCATTTTGTCCTGTTGTCAGCAGTTGATTCGAGGATACTTTGTTGTCCAGTGGCTAACTTTTGCCACAATGAAAGTTAACTCCATATGCAGTTTCTTCAATGCCCATATTCTCTCTGAAGTAGATTGGTACTGCCAGGAGCCGACATGTCTCATAGTCATAACAAAAAAGAAAAATTTTCTAAGTTATTAAAACATTTTAAATGCCATATTCTGTAGATCTCTGAAGGTTTTGAAGATGACCTGTCTATCTAAAATATATCTGCTCAATTTTGAAAATATACCTAATATGACTACAAGTTCTATTGTAATGTCTAACTACTAACTTTCATTTCTTTATATCCTAATAGTTGGTAATAATAACATTCAAGAATCAGCAATTTGCATTATTTTGTTAAATGAACGGTATAAGTACAATTAGAAATATACATATAGCATTTTCTAACAATATCAATTTCAATATATATAATTTGTATACAAAACAATCCAATCCAATGTAAAGTATTTAAAACTAATAATTTTCTTTCTTTCTTTCTTTCTTTTTTTTTTTTTAACAAGAACCTTAAATCTAATCTCCTTTGCTTAGCTCTTTTCCTAACCCTTGACAACAATTTGTAACCAACCCCTCTAAACAATGAAAATTATCCCAGACCCAAAACCCATTAAAAGACCAAAAAACCACCAGTCCCACACCACCTCTTTGGGAATGTGGGCGTCGTATTCTTAAAATTGCTTCCTGCTGGGTATGGGCGAAGGTATCTTTGTTCTGAAAAGAAAAATTTTAGGTTAATTGTCAAATTCTAGGAAAGGTAACTATATCCTTCGTTATCCAGTTTGTGTATCATGCCAAAGTTCAGGGTTTATCTCAAATCCTTAATCAAGTAGTCTTTGAGACTGGATCATTTCAGCTAGCTTTCTCAAAATTGCTCTGAGCATTTTGTAGTTCAAAGCTGATCTGTAGATGATGTTTGCCAGATTAGTGATGTTATTATTGTCCATGTGGAATTGTTGTTGTTGTGGGGCCCCATCTTCTTCCTGGAGACTTCAGTTGATGTTAGGCCTGGCCGTGAATTCCTGCAGAAAACTGATAAGAGACTCGAACACAAAGACATATATGCAGCTAATTGAAGCCTTTTTTTCTAGAATTAGTTAGTACTCTATATGACCATTCATATCTTAACAAAGTTTAAAATATATATCTATATATATATTAATCTTGTAAACTTTGATATAGAATTCATACTTTAATAACAGTTTAAAGAATCAGAATAGAATCAAAGAGTTGAGATTAGTAATAGAATAGTCCCTTAATTAATTTTTTCTGTCCCATAGCAGAAGATGGCTCTTCTTCTGGCATGATACAGGGAGTTTGCATTTTCCTTTTAACAACATGCTTGAGTTTAAAGAAGGAGAGAGCCATTCTCCAACTCTAAAGTCAGCTTTAAATTTTAATTGAATCAGGACTATTAGAAGACCAATAGTGTTAATTCTTTAAAAAAAAAAAACAGAAACAAACATTTAGAAAGACATAAAAATTTTTTAGATGATATACCCATACACCATTTCACTCTGTTTCTTGGGATAGACGATTTGTCCCTTTTCTTCAGTTGTCCCATTTGTCCAATGTTCTTCAAATTCTTTCATCGTCATTCTCCTAAAAGACAAAAACAAAAACCTTTCCCCAAGGTTTTTTGGGGATGTTTCTTTTTGGCAAGTTATTATCTGATTAAATGAAAAGGCATGTGTTACTGGTATAAGTTAGTTTAAATTGGATAGTTGATGAACTATCATCTCCTCTAATTAAGAGGTCTCTCTTGTTCAAATCGAACCTTTATCAATTTTGATGGTACCCACAGCTTTTCTTCTCCTGTAGAAACATAAGCAAAACCTCGTCCCCAATGTAACACATATCCTGGTTTCCATTCTGAGGTCAGCACATCATTAAAGTATATAGGCTGATTTAATTCTGTAGTTTTTTCTATTATCCAATGTCTCTCTGCAGCTGTTGTTCCTTTCTCATTGGCATTGAGAAAATTCAAAGTTAATAGAGCATTATGTAATCTGTTTCTGGGGGTTTTTGTTACCCCTTTCTGTTTATTTAGCATATCTTTTAGAGTTCTGTTTGATCTTTCTATAACTGCTTGACCTGTAGGATTATGTGGTATACCTGCAACATGCTTTAT
>CABHPR010121782.1:0-16107 GCA_902168415.1 Peromyscus melanophrys | reverse complement strand
TTTGAATCAAAGTGCCCCATGGTAAATGGTGCTTCAGTGGTTATTATGTGGGGTCTTACTCTCTGCCTGGGTTACATCCTAGTTCTGGCAACAGCACCCTAATAAAAAGTACCAAGTATCTACACCCTAATACAACATACCAGGTGTCCAATCACTAGGTCAGGAAACGACATGCACCAGACCCTCACTGAGGAAGCTGCACTGCTGGGAGTGCCAGTCTAGAGGCAGGGCTATCACGGGCAGAGATGCCCGTTTTGTACTTGGTACTCCACTCAACCCAGGACAGTGATAGGGCTGACAGGGCTCCAAGCCACACACTCCTTGTAATAAATTCAGAGTAGCAAAGACAAGACATGGGAGGAACCAGCCCAGAGTCCCAGGTCATTAGAGGAGTGAGTGCTACACTGTGGAGGAAAGAGGCTCTTCAAGACTGGAAGGCAGGGGGCTGGGGAGATGGCTCAGAGGTCTAGAGCACCGACTGCTCTTCCAGAGGTCCTGAGGTCAATGGCTCACAACCATCTGTAATGAGATCTGGCACCCTCTTCTGTATACATAATAAATAAATAAATCTTAAAAAAAAAAAAAAAAAAAAAGACTGGAAGGTAGGAGAGAGGTTCCTGATGTTAGTCCTTTGGGGGCTCTTTGGAGTTCTGGGTAAGATCACCAACCTGGAAGGGGAACCAGATGACTTGCTCTGACTCCTTAGTCTGAGCTCACTGTATGTAGTTTTGAGCTTTAATGCCTGTACACCCCAGTTCACTAAGAACAGAGGCTCTTTCCTGTAATCACAGTGCTCAGGTCTGAGGAGGGAGGACTGCTTAAAGGTCGAAGTCAGCCTGGGCTACATAGTGAGTTTTAAGATACCTTGTGCTATACAGTGAGACTCATTTCAAAACACCAACCAACAAATCAAACAAACAAAACTGTCACAGACACATATCAGAAAGATTGTTAAAGCACTTTCCAAAATGAGCAAGTACTAGGCAAATGGATCTCCCTCTACCTGCCCTTTCACATGTCTTAATGGGAGGATCTATTTGAGAGAACAAAGAAGTGTGCTATATAGACTCACCAATGTGCAGGATCAACTGTATTAGTGTAAGGGATCAGTCTGAAAATCTATGAAAACTTTTAGCCAGGAGCAAAGTAGTTACCATTGAAGTTACTGGAAAAACCTGACTAGAAATTTTAGTAATTTATTTCAGGCAGCTGTCTGTTACCTCTTAAAGAACACAAAGCTCGGGACCAGGAAGGTGGCTCAGTGGTTAAGAGCACTAATTGTGGGGCTGGAGAGATAGCTCAGAGGACAAGAGCACTGATTGTTCTTCCAGAGGTCCTGAGTTCAATTCCCAGCAACCACATGGTGACTCACAACCATCTGTAATGAGATCTGGTGCCTTCTTCTGATCTGCAGTCATACATGCTGTATACATAATAAATAAATAAATCTTTAAAAAAAAAAAAAGAGAGAGAGCACTAATTGTTCTTACAGAGGACCTGGGGTTCGATTCAAAGCACCCACATGGCCACTAACAACTGCCTGTAACAACTGCCAGTTCCAGAGGATCCAACACCCTCTTCTGGCCTCTGCTGGCACTAGGAACATAAGTGGTGTACTGACAGACATGCAGGCCAAACATCATATGTATAAAATTAAAATGATAAATCTTAAAAAAGGAAAAAATAATGTAGGGTCCAGTTGCAGATATTTTGGAAGTATTTACAAATAATAGGCACAAAAATAAATAATCAGATGTCATTAAGAATCAACAGGGACCTATGTGGGAGAGATCTATAAGAAAGAAGAAACCCAAATTAAGGAGAGGTGATTAATCCAGTAAGATTCCATTAGTGAGTCTTTTAACTTTGAACTTGTATTTAAAGGAGAGGAGGGACAAACAAAATAATGATGAAAGAGTAAACTGTCTGTCCAGAGTCTTGTCACTCCTCATCAAGAAGCTGAGCTCTGGACTTAAAGGGACACCTATATCACCCCTCCAAGGAACATGGGGAAGAAGGGAAGGAAAGAATGTCAGAGCGGGATGCTGTGGAGGAGCAATGTAAAACACTTCTGGACTCATGAACTCACAGTAGCTGCAGCTTGCCACCCGAATAAGATTACACACAAGATACACGAGATTAGGAGCATCATTCCATTATGGATGGAGGAGGGGATCAGGAAGCCTAACCCTCCTTGAGCAGGTGATAATAGCTGCTGGGGGAGACATGTAGCCACTGGTAGTTGCCCACGCTCCAGTGTATCTGCCCCCTTGCCCTCCAAAGCTCACACAAAGCAACCTTAATTAAACCCAGAGGTCACAATAAACCAAAACAACAAAAAAGACGTGACAGTAGGACACTTGTTTAGAAGAAGGGGTTTAGGGGAAATAGGAAGGGGAAGATATGGAGGGGGGGAATGACCAAAATACATCACATACATATTCCCAACTGTCAAAGAACTAAACTTTTTCTTTTTCCTTCTTTCCCTCCTTCCCTCCTTCCCTCCTTCCCTCCCAGCCACCTAGCTACCTGCTACCTAAGAGCTTACACTGCATCCTCTCTCTAATTCTGAGCAGGCCTTTGTAACTCCTTCAACTAGCATACTCCTGAGGCTAGGTTGTTACCTCTGCAAATGTTCGGGGATGCTTACCCAAGAAGCCTGAAGTCACAACAAATGAAGTCTAGCAGTAACAGAAAGAAAATTGGGAGATTCTGTATCACGTGTGGGGACAGAGAAAGAGATGCCTAAGGAGCTCTAGCTGTTGCAAGGCCCTGGCTGTTTAAGTCCTGTCAACACAGGTGCCAGAGTAGTACCTGAAGCCCTGACCTGTTCCAACACGACTACAGCTGTAGCAGAGACTCCAACTGAGAGCAATTGCTCAGCCCAGCCCAATCAACCCTCCGAAAAATAAGCAAAATAAATGAGCAATAGCACATAAAGTTCCTGCTGCTGCAGTTTGTTAAGGAGCAATGGATAGAGTGAACAATAGTGGTCCATTCAAAGCTTCACTACCAGGACAAGTCATCCAGGGAGCAGATCCCAGCTGCAGATTATCAGATGAGGAAAGGATGGTATAATAAAACCTGGCAGCTATGGGATTCTTAATTACTAAGTGCTGTATCAGTTAATCTTCAGAAGACCCCTATGAAAGAAATACTATTGTTCTCAATTTCTAGAGAGAGAAAACAGGCTTAAAAGGGTTAAATAACAAGAAATACAGATCTATTTGACACAAAATTCATACTCCTAATAGACAGTACTGCAACAAGATGATTGCAAACCCAGAAGTAACAACCCAATACCACAGATTTACTACGAGAGTTGAAGCTGGGTATGGTGGTGCACACCTGTAAAACAAACACCTGGAAGGCAGAATGAGGAGGACCAGGGCCAGCTCCAGCTACCGGGCTACACAAGACCAAGTCACAAAACAAGAAAGACAAGAGCAACAACAAAACCCACTCTGTATGGCAAATGTGTTGCTAATAAAACACTGATTGGCCAGTGGCTGGGCAGGAAGTATAGGCGGGACTAACAGAGAATAAAAAGAACAGGAAGGCGGAGGGAGACACAGCCAGCCACCGCCAGGACAAGCAGCATGTAAAGATACCGGTAAGCCACGAGCCATGTGGCAAGGTATAGATTTATAGAAATGGATTAATTTAAGATATAAGGACAGTTAGCAAGAAGCCTGCCACGGCCATACAGTTTGAAAGCAATATAAGTCTCTGTGCTTACTTGGTTGGGTCTGAGCGGCTGTGGGACTGGCAGGTGAGAGAGATTTATCCTGACCGTGGGTCAGGCAGGAAACCTCAAGCTACAGTAATCGAATCCAACTTTTGTACTTTTAAGCTCAATGAGAGCAGGCAAAATGGTTCGGGAAATAAGGGCATCTGCCGTAAGCCTGATGACCTGAGTCTGATTCTTGGGACCCACATGGTAGAGAGAACAGACTGTTGAAATTGTCTTTTGACTACACCTGCTCCCCCTCCCAAAGGCACACAAATAAATAAATAGATAGATAGATAGATAGATAAATAAATGCAGTTGTTTTGTTGTTGTTTTGGTTTTTCAAGACAAGGTTTCTCTGTGTAACAGCTCTGGTTGTCCTGGAACTTACTTTGTAGACCAGGCTAGCCTCAAACTCACAGAGATCTGCCTGCCTCCGCCTCCCTAGTGCTGGGATTACAGGTGTGCACCACCACCACCAGGCAATAAATACAGTCTTAAAAAGTTGATGAAATGGAGGCCAATGAAAGCTAAAGGACTTAATTTAAAACTGTATCTTTGATTGAGGTTTGTATACACACACACACACACACACACCTCAAGGAGGTACTGACAATTGAACCCTAGGCCTAAGCAAACACTACCACAAACAGAGCTATATCTCCAGCCTTAAAACTGTTTCCACTCCTTAATAATAAAAAACATAATCCAAACAGACAATAAGCAAAGGATCTGAATAAACTCCGATAAGGGATATGGAAATAGTAAACATAAAGAAAGATGTGTGACAGTTTTAGTCTTTAGGTAAATGTAAATCAACCCCAAATTCGATACCACTTCACGCCACAAGGATGGTTGTGATCAAACAGAAAAGGTCTGTACCTGTAATCCTATCACTAGGGAGGTGGAGGCAAGGAGGATTACTAGAACCCGGGAGAACTTGGGGATTGCCTGGGCAACACAGCAAGCCTGATTGAATTTGTGTGTGTGTAATTTAAAATTTTATTTTATTTTACGCATATAAGTGTTTGACTGTATGTTTGTCTGAGTACCATACTCATGCCCGGTGCCCTCAGGCCAGAAGAGGGTGCCAGATTCCGCCCTGGAACTGAAGTTAGACAGTTGTGAGCCACAATGTGGGTGCCGTGAATCAAGCCGAGATCTTAAGGAAGAGCAGCAAGTGCTCTTAACCTTGAAACATCTCTCTAGTCCCATAAGTTCTCAATTTAAAAAACAACGGAAGGGAGCCAGGTGGTGGTGGCGCACGCCTTTAATCCCAGCACTTAGGAGGCAGAGGCAGGCAGATCTCTGTGAGTTCGAGGCCAGCCTGGCCTACAGATCGAGATCCAAGACAGGCACACCAAAACTACATGGAGAAACCTTGTCTCAAAACCCACCTCCCCAAAACAAAAACAAAAACAAAAACAAACCAAACAAATGAAAAAACAATGGAAGGGGAAGGGAAAAGAAAAGAGAAAGAAACAAGGGAGATAGATGGAATGTGCTTATAATTCCCACACTCAGGAGACTAAGCCAGGGTTTTAGGCAACCCTCACTACATTCAATACCCTGTCTCAAACAAAATAAAACTAAGTCAACCAACCAACCGAATGACCAACAAAACAAAACAAAAGCGGGCTGGAAAGATGGCAGCTGAGGGTACTTGCTGCACCTCCAGCCAACCTGAGCTTAGACTCCAGCACCCAGCTCACACCTGTCTCCAGCTCCAGTGAATCTGGTGCCCACTCTAGACTCCAAGAACAACCACACAGACATGGTACACACACATATAAATAAAAATAATAAATCTGTTAAACATATACAAAAAAATTTAGAAAAGGGAAGCAAGGCAGGCAGGCAGGCAGGCAGGCAGGCAATAACAGGCACTAGTGTACTATTCAGAACCACACTCTCATAGTTTGCTGGTGGAAATATAAAATGGTGAAACCACTTTAGAAAACAGTTTGGATTTCTGTATCATCAGCCATTCCCCTCTTACTATATACTCAGGAGAAATGCAAATACGTCTCTACAAAAACTTGAACACGTTGGTTGGCTCAGTGGTTAAGGGTACTGTTATTCTCACAGAAGACCAGGGTTCAATTCCCAGCATGCGTATGGTGGCTCACAACCATCCATAATTCCAGTTCCAGGGGATTTGATGACCTCTTCTGACCTCCTCAGGTACCAAACACACATGGTACACATGATACACATACATGCAAAATACTCATATGTACAAAAATAAAATAAATCTAAAAATAAAGTTAAAAATAACTTGTACATAAATGTTCGTAGCTACATTATTCCTAATAGCCTGAAACTGGAAAAACTCCAAATATGCACCAGTTGACAAATGGATAAACTAAATGATATTATCCAGCCAATAGAACATTACCGGGCCATAAAAACCTACATTTTATAGGTTTTTATGCTTTAAAACACACTAAGTGAAGGAAGCCAGCCACAATAAGTCACATATTGCATGGTTCTCCCTATATGAAATATCCACAGTAGGCAAATCCATAGTGACAGAAAGTAGATTCGTGGTTTTTAGATTAGGGAGACAGTGTAATGGGAAGCAACTGCTAGCAGGCCCAAGATTTAGGGTGTGTGTGTAACGAAAATGTTCTGGAATTAGACAATAGTGACCATTGCACAATTTGGAATATACTAAAAACTACTGAACTGTACACTCTAACATGGCAAATTTTATGGCATGTAAACTGTACCTCAATAAAGTCATTAACTAAAAATTGTTGAGAGGATTAGTGTCTAGAATATATGGAAATTTTCAAGAAATGAAACAGTAAGAAAACAATAGCCCAATTTAAAAAAAAAAAAGGGACATGGAATTGAATAGAGTTCTCAAAGACATACAAATGGCTCATAAACATTTTTCTAACAGTGCCCAACATCCTTAGCCATCAGGGAAATGCAATTTAAAACTACTTTGAGATTTCTTCTTAACTCTGTTCAGAATGGCCAGCATCAAGAAACAAATGAGAGCAAATGCTGCCAAGGATATGAGGAAAGGGAAACCATGGTCAGTGAGAATGTAGACTGGTATAACCACTATGGAAGTCAGTGTGGAGATATCCAAAAAATTCTAAAAACAGAACTCCCTACAACCTAGCGGTATCATTCCTGAGCACACACCCAGGGACTCTACCCTGTTTTACATGGACATCCATGTACATGCTGCTCTAACCACAACAGCTAGAAAATGGAGTCAGACTGGAGGGCCAGGAACTGATGACGGATAATGAAAGTACACTACATATATGCAGTAGAATTTTACTCAGCTGTAAATAAAAATGAAATTATGAACTGTTTTCAGGAAAATGGAACTGGAAAACATCACACTAAATCAGGTCACCTACGCCCAGCAGGGCAACTGTCACCTGTCTTCTCATACGTGGGTCCTAGCTTCAAATGTTTAGATTTGTGTTTAATGGCAGTGTCGGTGGAGGTCGAGAGCTAGAAAGGGCCTAGGTGAGTTAGGAGGGGACAGAAGTACAATGATATGAAATTAGAAGGAGGGGAAATATTGGAGCTTAAAGGTTTAAGAAGGAACTGGAGTGAGGAAAAAGGAGGGAAAGGATGTGTGACTGGTTAATCAAAACTAAAGATGTCTAAAAAACCTCATGGAAATCCACTACTTTGTACGCTAATTAAAAAGTGTAATTTAAAAAAAGGAATATGAACATGCTGCATGTGTGGATAATGCTTTTCCCAGGAGGCATGGGTTACTGAATGAAAATCCCAGTGCCAGTTGTGGGATAACTCCCTACAAGCGCTGGAGGCCACCCTTCTCCTTGTAAGCAGCACAGTCCATTGTCACTGTTCTCGCTTGACTATTATAGCTGGAGACACTTTGGTTACAAGACAGAGAAATCAAGCTGGAATTGATCTGAAAACTTCTCCCCTGCTGACTGACTTTCCTAGTGTGGGAAGGTGCAGTCAGGCTGTTGCAGGGAGAAATGCCATCAGTGGTATTACTCAGACGGGGATCTTAAATGCTACAAGACCAATCTGCCAGGCAGGCAACAGTGACAGGAAGGTTATGGGGTAAGCAACCGGTTTGTGAACGGATCTGAGGCTTACTCCACAGGAGGGAACTCATGTCTGGTACATGAACCTGGTCAAAGCCCATGGCTTGGGAAGCCATAGACCCTTGGGTAGAACCCACCGATGTTTTTACAAATGGACATGTTGTCAAACTGCCTTCTAAATATTTTTGTTTATAGACAGCGCTGCTTTCAATCTTGGCAGAGAAGCTCCTTTTAGCAGGCAGCAACAGTTAATACAGAGACTTATGACTAGCCAAAGTGCTGAGAATAACAACTGACTGTTGGGAGCTCCCCAAACTTGACATCTGTATCATCCTTCCCCACCCCAAGGCTTAGGAAACATTGCAGAAGATGTGGCACAAGAACCTAAGAGCCTGAGGACGGGGAGGAGTAATGTGAAATGCTGTCTTTTGTTGTACTCAGAAACTACTTCATTTATAATTACCTGCACAGAGTCTGCCTAAGAGCAGTCAACACTCCACCTGTAGTATCAGTTGGACATTGTGGGTTATAAAAAATAAAAATAAAACATTGAGGGGTTGGGGATTTAGCTCAGTGGTAGAGTGCTTGCCTAGCAAGCACAAGGCCCTGGGTTCGGTCCTCAGCTCTGGAAAAAAAAAAAAAAAAGAAAAAAAGAAAAAAAGAAAAAAGAAAAATAAAACATTGGGGAGGAGAACATGTTGGGAGAGGTGTCCAGAGGGAATGGGAAGGGGTCCTAGAGGTAGACAGGATCAAGACACACTGTATACACTTATGAAACTGCCAAAGACTAAGTAAAAGGTATTTTAAAACGCTATACGTTTTTCGGTATATTTTACCAATCATTTACTTACTACACAGTTTTAGCTACTAAAATGTACTACATACGAAGATAAATAAGCCTGGAGCAGCTTAAAGATGCCACACTGCTTGGTGGTAGAGTGCCAAACGATTCTGAGATTTGATTTTATTCAACCTCACTGAAATTCCCAGCCCCAGGGTACTCCTCATTCCCCATCATTAACCAACCCGAGGACAAAGCAGAGTCACCCTCTTCTTGGCTGGCAAATACAAACCTCAGCTTGTAAGGCAAGGACATTTTAGCTGGAAGATATGGAGCAACTCAGGAGACTTGATTCCTAGAGGTCATCTTCACCACTGTCCAGCAACAGTGAGGTCTGGCTCCCTCACAAGATTTGCAGTTATTTGCCACCTAAGCCTCGTCAAGAGTGTAGGAAAACAGAAACAGTACTAGTCACCCCAGGACTTGCTAAGCACTGAATTAAAAAGGAAAAAAGAAATCCCCAGCTCCATCATTTTTCAGCTCCTGGACATTAGGCAAATCACCAAGGCTTTCTAAGCCCGTTTCTCTTCCATAAGGCGGGACTGATGGGGGCGGGGTGAGATGGCCCAGCAGCTAAAGGTCCTTGCTGACAAGCCTGATGACAAGGGTTTGACCCCCAGGACCCATGTGGTAGGAAGAGAGAATGGACTATCATTAGGGTTCTCTGATCTCCAGTCTTGTTCCATGGCATGTGCCCCCGCTACACACAAGAAAAATAAACAAACGTAAAACATAAACTAAAACAGAGCTGGGACTGACTCTGCAATGCCCAAGGTTAGCCAGCAGCACACTGACAGGGAAACAGAGGGGCATGAGAGTGTTCCGTTTAAAATCTCCATCTTTCGAATCCTTTTCTCCCTGATGATTATTGTCCTACCCTACTTAAACAAACACACACACACACAAACAAAAACAAAACACGTCAAGTTTTATCTCATATTTCCTTTAATCCTGTCACATCTTTCTTCCTGCCTTTCCCCTAAGAGTTATGAATCCAGGTCTTTGCATTACAACCAGTAATTCTTTAATTGCTTGTGGAAGGAAGCTCCTGCTTCCACAGAATGTCCTGTGTGTTCTCAGAACCTAGAAGACTACCTAACACTTAATATATAAGCATGTCTTGCTTATTCCTTAATCAGTGTGCCGGGCCTAAAGTTCAGGTCTACTGTATGAGTGTGTCTCCAGGAACGCAGAAGAGCAGCTATTATCCTAAGGATGGGGGCAGGGGAGGGCGGAATATGCCGTCACACACAGACTAGGATTTCTGGCTTCTAATTTCTTAATTAAATGACCTTAAGGTTGGAAGTGTTAGAAAAACCCCTGACCCAGGAACTGTTAGGCCTTGTATATCTCCCATCACCCTGATCTAGACCTACATCTCAGACTCAGAGCCACTGGTATGGAGAACCTAGAAATACTGAGAAACAACCCATTATCATGGAGTTTTCCCATGACACAATGAGAGACTAAAGGTTGGGTGCTCTGGTAACCTTACTGTGTGGTCTGTGGGCCCCATTTCAAGAGAAGTGTCCAAGGCTCTAATACACAACCTCAAAGCCTTGTGGTGTGGGCTACTACAAGGGTCGAGAACAACAAAGTAGGCAGCATGTTCAGGAGGAATCTGAATATTCTGAGAACTTGTACCAACATTTTAAGAGAAATCAATGATATTCCAAAGGCCCTTCTTATTGAATGATCCAGAACCTCACATAGTTTAGGGAATCACGTCAGGAAATTTATTCTCTTGATTTAGTCCCAAACTGAAATTAGATGTATTTGATTTAGGCAGTCAGCTTTGACATTTCTCTGAGAATTTTTTTTTTTTTTCTACTTCTGCAGGGCTAAAGCAGAATCTGGAATTATAAACAATCCTAGGAAAAGGGCTGAGGAAGGTTTCACAGATGAAGGTGATGTATGTGGTTCAACCCATTTAAGCAGTATTTACAGGATTCTAACAGTGTGGTATTGTAAGGACACAGTGTTCACCATCCACTGAAGAAATTCACAGAAGAGAGCAGAGCCATGTCCGTGTAAGTTTAGACACAGACAGTTCATAATAATGAAAAGGCGCTGCCATAAGAATGCAAGAGCTACCAGCAGCGGGGGCAACACTCCGGAGCCGACACAGGAAAATCACTGAGTCTGAGGCCAGCTTGAGCTACAAAGTGAGTTCTATGCCATTCGAGGTTGCTGACACAGTAAGACCCTGCTTCAGAAAAACCACACATCCCATACCCACAAAATGAAGAGCTAATTAACAGCACAGATGTCACTAGGCACTGTTGACACTCTCAAAGCATGGAACACAGATATCAGTATCACCTGAGCCGTTAAAAATGCAAATTCTCAGGAGGCTGGAACTTCGCCCCAGACTTACTGAGCCAGAATTAGGGACCTGGGCCCAACAGTGTGTATTTTAAGCAGGCTGCTTTCCAGCTGATTCTGATGTGCACTGGAGATGAACAACCTCTGGCCTGGGCACACGGTCCTATCTTGAAAAATAGTCCTCTTGTCAGAAAGAGGGAGTTAGACTTCTCCCTTTCTCACTAAACTCTGGCTGTCTATCACCATTTCCTTATCCTCTCCTCTCACTGAACTCAGGATGAAGTGGTTCCTGCCTCACCACTGCCCAGCAACACTCCCAAGGCCATGATACCCACCTAGTAAGCTCAGACTGCTCTTCAGAGGAAGATGTTCTTTGCCTAATTTTCTTTTCCTCTCTCCTTCCTGGTTATCATTCTGTGTCCCAATCTGAAGGTCTCTTCCTCCAGGAAGTCTGTAAACCTCAAGGTGTCCTTCCCATCTATTCCAAATGGTATGAGAGGAGTAAGTTTAGGTACTCCCTCACATCTTCCTTCTCTCCACAAAACCATTTGGTCCTCGACAGGACAGTAGGCATCTTATTCACGTTGAATCCATGTGTTTGGCAACACGGCATGTGAGGATTTGTTATATTAACCTTATGTGAGGGACAACATGAATGAAATCTCCTAATACTGAACCTCTGTTCCTGTGAGGACACTGAAACCTAAGTGGTGTTTTCCTTTGTCTCTGGGGCTCTGAAAAGAGGGTCTGCAGTTCTTGCCTAACACAAGGTCCCTTTGACACAGTTATTCACTATACTCTCTTCAGTTACCACCTCCCAGAACAACAGTGGCCTTTCTCTGCAGCCACAGTCTCTTGGAGAGAAGCTTCTAAGGGCTCTACTTCTGTGGAATGAATTGAGCCAGCGCTGGGTAGGCAGCACAGACAACAGCAGGGTAGATCCTGCCTTCAGACTCCTGTGGGGGAGAGGCAGCCTAGAAACTAAGCTGCCGATGGGGAAACCCCTAAAACTTTGATAAGCTGAAGGCAACAATTCCAACAAGATTGGCCTGTCCCTACAATAACTACCAAGTACCCAAGGCCTACTATCCAACATGAACAAGAATTCTTTCTTTCTTTGGTTTTTTTGAGACAGGTTTCTCTGTATAGCTCTGGCTGTCGTGGAACTCACTCTGTACCAGGCTGGCCTCGAACTCACAGAGATCCGCCAGCCTCTGTCTCCCTGAGTGCTGGAATTAAAAGCATGCACCACCATAGCCCAGCTATGAACAAGGATTCCTGATCTCAGCTCCTGGTGGCAGTGTTTATGCACATGGGTGTTCTGCCTACATGTGTGTCTATGCACCACATACATGACTGGTGCCAGCAGAGGCCAAAAGAGGGCACTGGATACTCTGGAACTGGAGCTGCAGGCAGTTGTTAGTTTCTGGGAATTGAACCTAGGTCCTCTGGAAGAGCAGTCAGTGAGTGCTCTTAACTGCTGAGCCATCTCTCCAGCCCACCTGGCAGCAGTGTTTAGAGCCATTTTCTTAGGAAATCAGCAATGTCAAAAGTGAGCTACAGTTCAAGTCTAGAAATAGTATTTGTTATGTATAAAGAACATCTAATATAACAAGAACCAGGAACTAAAGGTCACCCAAAAATGCAAAAAAAGACACACTGTTCTTGAACCTTTACTGCCAGGACAAGATGTGACAATCGACATAAAACATGTGAAGAAAGGGACAGCACCACTTTCTTTGTTTTTAATCAAAGTCTTCTATGTGCTAGGTGCTATGTATGCATGAGCTTTTACATAAATCCCATTTTATCTTACTGCTGCTTTATTCACCGTAGCAGAGAGTTAGAATAACCCTAGTTGTTCAACAGCAGAAAAATGGATAATGAAAACAATTTGGTGTGTGTGTGTGTATATATATATATATATATATATATATATATATAAAATGGAATACTACTCGGCTCTGAGAAAAAATGAAGTTAAAAAATTGAAAAATGGATGGACTTAAAATGTATACTATTAAGTGAGGTCACATAATCTCAAAAAAAATCACATTTTCTCTCTTATATGTGGGATCTAGACAATAATATACATGTAAACAAAGATACCTGATGAGTGCAGTCTAACATGAAGAAAAGAGAACAAGAAAAGCTAATATAAGGGGATGAGAAACACAAGTAATGAATCCAAGTTGTGAAAGAGGACACACAGATAATTGCTTTTCTAGTTCTAATTCTGTTGTAGGTTTTTTGTTGTTTGTTTTGATGGTGGATAGGTGCATAAATTTAATGTGCAGCTTCATAGGTTCTGAGTCTGGTTAATTTTGATGTGTTATGTTTTTATTTATTTGCAAGTTTTTGGTTTTTTTGTTTTTTTGTTTTTTTGTTTTTTGTTTTTCGAGACAGGGTTTCTCTGTGTAGCTTTGCGCCTTTCCTGGAACTCACTTGGTAGTCCAGGCTGGCTTCGAACTCACAGAGATCCGCCTGGCTCTGCCTCCCGAGTGCTGGGATTAAAGGCGTGCGCCACCACCGCCCGGCTATTTGCAAGTTTTTTAAAGTTTATTTTAAAATGAACTTTTATATCAATTCTTTTGCACAAATAAAGAATAATAGAATCAAACTGCTATATGTATGTGAAGAAGGAGTAACAGAAATGTATGGTAGAGTTTGGTGGTATTAATCACTAAGGAAATAAAAGACTAATGGGGTTGGAGGAGACAGAACATTTGGTACAAAGGGGTTAAAATGAATGCAGTGGGCTCAGAAATAGTTTGGTCTACCTGATGGTAGGAAATGGCAATCTGACCACAATTAGCAAGCTGTAGGCTGAAAGGAAGAAAGAAGGACGCCATGAGTTCCAAGCTAGACAGCTAAGCCTAGAAAAAAAGAAAAACAAGTAGGTTTCAAGCAAAATAGAATTTGCCTTGGATTGAAAGCTCAGACACCTAAGCAATCTATCTTCCTTCCTTCCTTATCTTGAGACATGGAACTCAGTGTACAGACAAGTCTGGCATCAAACTCTCAAAGATCTGCCTACTTCTGCCTACTGAGTGCTGGGTTTAAGGGCGTGTGCCACCATGCCAGCTAGCTCCCTGATTTTCAACCGCTCCTGCTTTTGTTCACCATGATCCCAGAGCCATACCTGTCAATTCTCAGTTGAGACTCAACAGAAGGATGGATAACCCAAGCATGGGTCTTCCAGTGACGAGTGAGGTTAAATTTAGGCCAATCTGGGTCCTTGGCGACCAATTTCTTTGACAACACTTACCACTACACTATAGAGTTCACAAAAAGCTTTATAAAAATTATCCTGATCATAGCTAGTCAGTGGCTGAGTGGGGCTCACACAGCAACCTTTGCCCTTAAAGTCCTCTGTTCTCTGTACCCCTCTACTAGTATGGTTTCTAAATCCCTTGAATATGGTCTGATATTTAGGAATAGAGTATGAATGATTAATCAGGATCCATTAAATATAAGCCAATCTTCTCAAAGCATGACCCAATTTCCTAAGAGCTTACCCCAAAACTAACTGTCCTTTCCCCATCTCTCTGAAAGACTGCACTGAAGGACTCAAAAACTATTTGTTAGAAATGGCTTGACCCACGAGTCTTAGCAAGACAAATTTGTTCAATACTCTGTACTCAGTGAACTGCTGGGTACCAGTGGGAGACAAGTGACTTTTAATGAAGCTCCTAGTCTATCAATAGCATTGTCCCTTTCCTAGTCAACTGGTCTCACAGTCGGGAATCACATTAGGTTCAGCCCGAACATACCTCATTGATTCTGCTGCCAAAATGCCACCTGCACCCAGCCTCTTCTTTCTTTTCACTGTCGCCATCTACTTGGACACAGAAGAAACTCATCTCTCGCAAAGATTGCTATAAAACTTCTAGCTAGACTTCTCAAATTTGAACTCTTCTAATTCAAATATCAACACCAGGATTTGCAACTTTACCCACTACTTTTTAAAGTCTTGTATTACAATTAATTGTGTGTATATGCACTCATAACTGCCATAGCACACATGATGTGGGGGCCAGAACAATTGTCAGGAATTGGTTCCTTTAACCATGTGGGTTGCAGGGGTTGAACTCAGGTTGTTTGACTTGATGGCAAGCACCTTAACCCACTGAAACATCCAACCGACCTTAAATACTGTTTTAAACACCATTCTATAATGAATCTCAGCAGAATCCTCCATAAAGTCTGAACTATCGTTCACCTTGTACACATTATCAACTTAATTTTTCTCTGCTCCAGAGACCCTCAAGCATACCATTTTCAGTCCACACCCATTCTAGCTTTGTTCATATTCCCTTTGCCCAAAATGGCTTCTCCCTTCCACCTAAAAAAAATTTAACTACTCCTCTCCTGCCTATTTAAATTTTTTCTTCAGATTTATTTATGTATATGAGTATTTTACTTGCAAGCATGTTTGTGCACCACGTACAAGCCTAGTACCCACAGAAGTCAGAAGAGGGTGTCAAATCGCTTGGAACTGGAGTTATGGATGGTTGTGAGCTACCAAGTGGGTGCTGGTAATCGAGCCAGGGTCCTCTGCAACAAGTGCTCATAACCATTGGGCCATCTTTCCAGCCCATCCTCTACCATTTTTATCAACATCATTCTTTCACTCTTGTGATTTTCTCTCTTCAAATCCATCTGACCTGGGTGTCTTTAAACACCTTCTAAATCTATTGTCTCCAATTGTATTAAGGACAACAGTTCCTCTTCACATTCCCACACTCCCATATTTCTATTTTTTCCCCCCCTTTTCATCAGGCACTCTTTCCCTCCTTTTTTTCATGACTTTTCAGGGAGACAAGATAATAATTGCTAAAGTCCTGGCTCACTGAAAGCATGGCATCATTTCCAGAGGCTCTAAGAACATTATAATTTCAAGGAAAAAATTTTCGAGGCCGACTAGCCCAATGGACTAATTTTTCTGGTTAAGGAAATGAAGATCCAGAGCAGGTAACCATTTTTCCCATGTACCTAGAAGCAAAGCTGACTCCAGCATCCCTATCTATTAACTCAAGAGGCTGGCATTTTCCCTACAAACTCCAATATGATTTATAGTCTTTAATTTTTGGAGACTAGAATCAGCCATTTCTTTTATCTTGTTTGACCAATGGGGTGAAGGAGTGGCCATGGAA
>CABHPR010121778.1:32966-43187 GCA_902168415.1 Peromyscus melanophrys | reverse complement strand
CACACACACACACACACACACACACACACACACACACACACACACACTGTGGGGGAGAGAAACACATAATTTTAGAAAAATCTTTTTTGAGAAGAAACCCAAGGTTCCTTATATTTCCCTTCTAAAACATGTGGCGCCAGTCTCAGTGGCTCAGTGGATCTCTAAGTAGTCACAGGTGACCCCAACCGCTGATGTCACTGTGTTGTCACAGAGAGAACTAGGTGGGATGCTAAGATGTTCTCCAAGATCCCCAGAGCATGCTGCTGTCCCCCAGTTCTTCCACTGGTCCTGAGTTCAGTCCTGGACATACATTCTCTTGTTGGTTCTGAGCCTATTGAGATACAACCTTATTTTAAGGCTGGTCAGATACCTATTGAATATGTCTTTGATCCAGATGACATTATTTGACTATCCTGAGTAGGGTATGGGTCATCAGTGACTCTGAGTATTCAAAATGTCAGTTAAGAGTAGAGCAAATCTCATGAGAATAGAGGGATGGGTCACATACTACAAATCAACCATTTTCCAACAACTTTAATGGCCTAAGACTGGTTATAGATTTGGCCATCCATAGCACCAAGGTATCCTTAGGTATCAATCAAAACCACATAAGAGGGCTGGAGAGATGGCTCAGTGGTTAAGAGCACTTGCTGCTCTTGCAGAAGATGTGGGTTCAGTTCCCAGCACCCACATGGAGGCTCATAATCATCTGTAACTCCAATTCCAGGCAACCAGATGCCCTCTCTGGCCTCCATGGGCACTGCATGCATGTGATACACAGACATACACGAATATTCACTCACATAAACTAAAAATAAACAAATCTTAAAAGCATATGTAAGACTTTGCCATTTCTAAGCCCCATTAAACTAAAGTTATATGTGAAAAAACCCAACTCTATGTCACTTCCTGGAGATTATCTCTGTGTACATTTTGGAGGATATCTGAGCTAGTGTCTCTCTTCCGTCTGTCCTTCCTTCCTTCACTCATCTCTTCCTACTCACTCCCACTGCAGATTCCAGGGCAGAGGGTCATTTCCAGTTCTCAGTCCTGGCATGGTATCAGCAAGTGTTCATGCTTAGTTTGCTTCTATTTTGTTGTCCCCCTTCATGCGGAGCCTTTCCCTCCCATCTCCTCCCCCACCGCGGGCAGCTGCCCTCAGATGCTGAATTTGTACTCATCACTGGAGAATCTGCTGTACTTATGTATTTTTAACTTACATAAACAATACTCACTATACATTTTATTCTGTCTCTGTCCCCCCCCCTCTCTCTCTCTCTCTCTCACACACACACACACACACACAATCACCTGAAGAGTTTCAATGAGGGATGGTCTAAAGCAGGTTGGCTTATGTTTGTGGGGGATTATCTTGATTGCCTTAATTTATATGAGAAGAATCATCTTGAAATCAGGTGGCACTATTCTCTGAGTTTGAGTCCTGGACTATATAAAAGTAGAGGAAGCTAGGTGAGCACAAAGCACACATTTATTTTCATCTGCTCTTGACTGTGGGTATGATGTTATGATATGACCAGCTGCTTCAAGCTCAAGCCACTGTTAACTTTCTTGTGATAAATTATAATCTAAAATTTTGAGCCAAAATAAGCTCATTCTCCCTTGTTAATTTTTATCAGAGTATTTTATCACTGCAAAGAAAGTTAATCTAGAATGTATGCATTCATTCATATATACATATATATTAATATATGCCAATATGTATGTACATTCCTATATATGAATATATATCCAGGCAAATGTACACACACACCCATTTATATTGTAGTTAGTTCATCTGACTGAGTGTGGCTAGTTGCTTCACGCTCTTGGTGAATGTTCATTCCCCACATTGTATTTATCTAGACTAAATGGCTTCTTACTTCCCACTGCCAAGAAAAACACTATATATATCCCCACGGATACACCCATATGGACCTGATTTTCAGAAGTATATGGAGAAGAATGAGATTTCTGACTCACAGGGGAATACATCTTTATATCACTAAGTGCTTCCAGATTGTTCTTCAGATGGACATAATTCTTTTCTTTATAATTATGAAAAGATTCTCAAAATATAAACGTTCCCCCTTATAGAGTGCAGTTTGTGTCTTTTAGACTATTTAACTCCTAACTCCGCAGCATTCTGTCACCTCGGGTTCTATCAGCATGGCTTCCCATTTTCTGCTTCCCCTGGACTCTGGAAGCCATTCATCTCCCTTCTGTCTCTGCCAATTGCCTATAATGGACATTTCATGTAAGCATGATCATACTAGACGTGATCTTGTGTATCTGCCTTGTTTTCTCACTTAACAGTGTTGGGGCCAGCAAGAAGGCTCAGTGGGTAAAGACGCTTGCTACCAAACCTGAGGACCTGCGTTCAATCCCCAGAACTCACATGGTGGAAGGAGAAAAAGGATTTCTACATGTGCTATGGCACACATGTACACACTCATACAAACAATAGATACATGTCATAAGAAATTTAAATACAACCATGTTCCCCATAGTTATCCACGTTGTGCGTATACCTGTGCTTCAATCATTTTAGAGTTGAGTAGTATTCCATTGTGTGGAGATATTAAATTGTATGAATCTATCAGCTGATGGATGTTTGGACTGCTTTCAGGTTTTTGAGGACTATGAATAATGCTGTTTCTCAACTGTCATGCTACAATGCCAAGCATTTGTATACAACATGTGTTTGGGGTTCCCTTAGTATAAACACAGGAATAGAATTGCTAGGTACTATATTTTTTTTTTTTTGAATTGTTGAACTGTGGTTGGAGTCTCACCATTTCAGATCGACTGTGCCTGGCGTGTGGTCTCTCCTAGAGTTCTGTGTTCATTTCACAAGAATGTGTATCCTGCTATCACTGGCTCTGGAGTCCCCTAAAAGTTTGTTACCATTGTCTGCTCACCAAGTTCTCCAAGTCTTCTTCTCCATGTTGATATTCTGTGCAATTCCTAGGAATAATGGATATGGAGCCTGAACTGGCCATCTCCTATAACCAGCCAGGCTTCCAATGAAGGGACTGGAACACAAATCCTTTGACCTATAATTTGTCCTGCCTGTAAGACACCACCACCATAAATGAAATATTTATTCTTTAGAGGTGTGGTCCCTGGTAGGTCAGCCTTGCCCCTGTGTGTGGTCCCATGTCCATGCATGTATAGGTAGAACAAATTGAACTCAATGTTATAAAGAACAAAAAGTGCGGTGTGAAGTCGGTAATGGGGAGAAATGGAGGGTGACTGTGGTCAAAATACATTGTGTGCACGTGTGGAATTCTCAAAAAATATATATTATAAATGAAACAGTTAAGTCTTCCAACTACTGTATCTGAATATTTTTAATCTGTCCTTCAATTCTTTCATGTTTTCTTCATGTATTTTGAGGCTCTGTTCTTATGTGCATACATGTTCTTCATCTCATAGTCGTTTTCTAAGGCCTATTTTATCTGACGCAGACATGAACACACCAGTTTCTTGGACACTGCTTGCATGCCATCTGTCCTTCTACACTCAGCCTATCTGTGGCTTCCAATCGACAGCATCCAACCTACAGAAAACACGCAGGTGTTGGCTGTATTTATCTATCCATCATTCTATAGATGGATCTATTTTTTTGAGACAGGGTCTTGCTGGAGAGTCTAAGGTTATCTTGAACTTTGGATCTTCTTGCTTCTGCCTCCCAGCAGCTGAGATTATGGGTGTGAGACACCACATCCAGCAAGTCCTACAGTCTTGGATGAAAAATCAGCCATAATCATTTTGAAGATATTTTATATAATCTATTTCAAGTATAAGGTTTGGTGAATTTTGACATGTGTGTATCTATACAATCCTCACACCCAATCAAAATATATAACATTTCCATTTTCCCAAGCCCCATTACAAACATCGCACCCTCCCATCTCTGACATGACTAATTGCTATGGTTTCTGTCACCATGGGGTATTTTCTTGTTCTTGAATTCTGTAAAAGTTGAATCATGGTGCACTTCTCATATTTGACTCATTTTGCCCAGCATGTTTTAATGTTTTTCACACTGTGATATGAACAGCATGTTATTTTCTGTTGTTGAGTCTTCTCTTGCCATGGTGTATCAAAAATTGTGTGTCATTTTCCCTCTTCATGGACATTTAGACTCTGTCCTGGTTGGAGCGTTAATGAATAAAGATGCCATGAACATTTTTTGTACAATAACGCTTGTGTGTAGATCATATACACTCTCTTGGATAAATACCTGGAGTAGAATTCAGAGATCACAGAGTGAGCCTGTTTAACTTTGTGACATTTAAAACCCACTTATACCATTGGACATGTGTACTAGCCTTGCATTGCCAGCTACAGTTGCTCTGGATCTTGCAGTTTGGAATTGTTGATGTGTTTTGGAGGAAGTTGTTTTGCTTCTTGACACAGATTTTTAGGCTAAAATAACAAGCTACAGCACTAAGTTTAATGTGAACTTCTTTGATATGTATATTGAATATTCACATACATACTTTAATGAGGCGTCAACTCTATGCTCCATTTTAAAATTCGGTTTGTCTGGGGCTGGAGAGATGGCTCCACAGTTAAGAGCACTGCCTGCTCTTCCAGAGGTCCTGAGTTCAATTCCCAGTACCCAAATGGCAGCTCATAACTGTCTGTAACTCCAGTTCCAAGGGACCTGACATCCTCACACAGATATACATGTAGACAAAACACCAGTACACATAAAATAAAAAATAAATAAATCACTAAAAATTAATTTTAAAAAACTGGTTTGTCAAACATGGTATGTGCGCATTCATAAGTAGATATTAGCCATAGAGTAAAGGACAACCATGCTACAACCCACAGACCTAGAGAAGCTAAGTCACAAGGAGGGTTCAAGGGGTAGTGGTGGTGCATGCATCTCACTGTGAGGGGGAAACAGAATGGATACTGCCAGTGGATAAGGGGAGGGGACTGGGAGAGGGGTGGGATGGGAACAGGAGGGATCAGGTGGAGGGATGATGGAGAGAGAAAGTACTGGGAGAGACAACTGGAATCAGGGGTATCTCTGGGATAAGCCAGAAACCTTGAGCAATGAAAACTCCCAGGAATCTATGGGGGTGACCCAAACTAAGACTCCTAGGAATAATGGATATGGAGCCTGAACTGGCCATCTCCTATAACCAGCCAGGCTTCCAATGAAGGGACTGGGACACAAACCCTTTGACCTACATTTTGTCCTGTCTGTAAAATGTGCCAGGGTAAAGATGGCACAGAAATTGTGGGAGTGGTCAACTAATGACTGGCCCAGCTGGAGAACTACATCCTGAGAGGGAGCTCACTCCTGAGGGCCAGGAACCAGAGGCAGGATGCCCCAGAGACCTAGGGCAGAATCAAACATGAATGGCAAAAAAAAGTCAATGAAATGATTCCTAATGATATTCTGCTGTAGTAGATTGGTGCCTAGCCCAACTGTCATCAGAGAGGCTTTATCCAGCAACTGATGGAAACAGATGCAGAGACCCACAGCCAAACATTAGATGGACCTTAAGGAATCCCGTGGAAGATGGGGAGGAAGGCTTGTAGGAGCCAGAAGGGTCAAGGACACCACAAAAAACCTACAGAACCAAGTAATCTGGGTTCATAGAGGCTCACAGAGACTGAACCGATTACCAGGGAACCTGCATGAGACTGACCTAGGATCTCTGCACATATGTGTAGTTTGGTCATCTTGTGAGACTCCTAGCAGTTGGAGTAGGGGCTGTCTCTGACTCTGATGCCTGCTTTGGGGACTTGCTCCTCCTACTGGATTGCCTCAGCCAGCCTTAATAGAAGAGGAGGTGTCTAGTCTCACTGCAACTTGATATACCATGGCTGGATGATGTCTGTGGGAGGCCTGCCACTATCTGAAGAGAAACAAAGGAGGAGGAGTGGAGGAGGAACTGGGAAGAGAGGCAGGAGGGGATACTTTGGTTGGGATGTAAAACAAATAAACACAAACAAAGAAAATCGGTTTGTCTTAGCTGCAAGGTATTGGATCCCCAGGAACTGGAGTTACAGATGATTGTGAGCTACCATGTGGATGGTTTTTTTTTTTTTTTTTTGATGTGTTCTTGGATTCGATTTGCCAATATTTTATTGAGTATTTTTGCATCAGTGTTCATGAAGGAGATTGGTCTGTAATTCTCTTTGCTACATCTTTGTGTGGTTTGGGTATCAGGGTAACTACAGCCTCATAAAGAGAGTTTGGCAACGTTCCTTCTGTTTCTATTGTGTGGAACAATTTGAGGAGTATTGGTATTAGCTCTTCTTTGAAATTCTAGTGAAATTCTGTGCTGAAACCACCTAGCCCTGGGCTTTTTTTGGTTGGGCGACTTTTAATAACTGCTTCTATCTCCTTAGGGTTTATAGGTCTATTTAAATTGTTTTTCTGGTCTTAATTTTAGTATGTGGTACCTATCCAGAAAATTGTCCATTTCTTTTAGATTTTCCAATTTTGTGGAGTACAGGTTTTTGAAATACGACCTAATGATTATCTGGATTCCTCAGTGTCGGTTGTTATGTCTCCCTTTTCATTTCTGATTTGTTACTTTGGATATTCTCTCTCTACCTTTTGGTTAGTTTGGATAAGAGTTTGTCTATCTTGTTGATTTTCTCAAAGAACCAACTCTTCGTTTCATTGATTTTTTTGTATTGTTCTCTTTGTTTCTATTTTATTGATTTCAGCCCTGAGTTTGATTATTTTCTTGTCTACTCCTCCTGGGTGAGTTTGCTTCTTTTTGTTCTAGAGCTTTCAGGTGTGCTGTTAAGACACTAGTGTGAAATTTCTCCAAGTTCTTTATGTAGGCACTTAGTGCTATGAATTTTCCTCTTGGCACTGCTTTCATAGTGTCCCACAAGTTTGGGTATGTTGTGTATTCATTTTCATTGAATTCTATGAAGTCTTTAATTTCTTTCTTTCTTGACTCAGTGGTGATTCATTTGAGTGTTGTTCAGTTTCCATGAGTTTGTAGGCTTTCTGTAATTTGTGTTGTTGTTGAATTCTAGAATTCTAACTTTAGGCCATGGTGATCTAATAAGATTCAGAGGTTATTCCAATTTTTTTTTAATCTGTTGAGATTTGCTTTGTGACTAAGTATGTGGTCAATTTTAGAGAAGGTTCCATGAGGTGCTGAGAAGAAGGTATATTCTTTTGTGTCTGGGTGAAATGTTCTATAGGTATCTGTTATGTCCATTTGAGTCATAAGCTCTGCTAGTTCCTTCATTTCTGTTAAGTTTCTGTCTGGCAGATCTGTTCATTGGTGAGAGTGGGATATTGAAGTCTCCTACTATTAGTGTGTGGACTTAGATGTGTGATTCAAGCTTTAGTAATGTTTCTTTTACAAATGTGGATGCCCTTATATTTGGGGCATAAATGTTCAGAACTGAGACTCATCTTGATGGATTTTTTCCTGTGATGAATGTAAAGTGGACTTCTCCATCTCTTTTGATTGATTTTAGTTTGAAGTCTATTTTGTTAGAGATTAGCATAGCTACACCTGCTTCTTTCTTAGGTCCATTTGATTGGAAAATCTTTTCTCAATCCTTTACTCTGAGATAATGCTTGTCTTTGAAGTGAAGATGTGTTTCTTGTATGCAGCAGAAGGATGGATCCTGCTTTCATATCCATTCTGTTAGCCTGTGTCTTTTTATAGGCGAATTGAGATCATTGATATGAAGGGATATTAATGACCAATGATTGTTAATTCTTGCTATTTTTTGGTTTTGTTGTTGTTGTTGGTAGTGTGTGTGTGTGTGTTTCCCTTCTTTGGGATTTGCTGGTGTGAGATTATCTATGCCTGTGTTTTTGTGGGTGCAACTAACTTTTTTGGGTTGGAGTTTTCTTCCTAGTACTTTCTGTAGGGCTGGATTTGTGGATGGGTATTGTTTAAATCTGGTTTTGTCATGGAATATGTTCTCTACATCTATGGTGATTGAAGTTTTGCTGCATATAGTAGTATGGGCTGGCATTCATGGTCTCCTAGAGTCTTCAAAATGTCTGTTCCAGGACCTTCTGACTGTTAGAGTCTTCATTGAGAATTGTGTGTAATTCTGATATGCCTGCTTTTATATGTTACTTGGGCTTTTTCATTTGCAGTTCTTAATATTCTTTCTTTATTCTATATGTTTGGTGTCTTTAATTACTATGTGGCAAAGGGACTTTGTTTTTTGGTCCAGTCCATTTGGTGTTCTGTAAGCTTCTTGTATCTTCATAGGCATGTCTTTCTTTAAGTTGGGAAAGTTTTCTTCTATGATTTTGTTGAATATATTTTCTGTGCCTTTGAGCTGGAATTCTTCTCCTCCTTCTATCCTATTATTCTTAGGTTTGGTCTTTTCATGATATCCCAGATTTCCTGGTTGTTTTGTGTTAAGAATTTGTTGGAGTTAACATTTTCTTTGACCAATGAATCTATTTTCTCTGTCGTATCTTCAATGTCTGAAATTCTCTCTTCCCTCTTGTGTTCTGTTGGTTATGCTTACATCTGTACTTCCTGTTCGTTTACCCAGATTTTCCATTTTCAGCATTCCCTTGGTTTGTGTCTTCTTTGCCTCTATTTCAATTTTCAAATCTTGAACTGTTTCCTTCACCAGTTTGATTGTTTTTTCTTGGCTTTCTTTAAGGGATTTACTGATTTCTTCCAATTTTTGTTTGTCTTTTCCTCGATTTCTTTAAGGGAAATTTTCATTTCCTCTTTAAGGGCCTCTGTAATCTTCATAAAGCTATTTTTAAGATCATTTTCTTTTTCATCTGCATTGGGATGTTCTAGTCTTGCTGTTGTAGAATTACTAGGTTCTGGTGGTACCATATTGCTCTTTACATTGTTGAATGTATTCTTACACTGCTGTTTACCCATCTGGGTTTGGGATAATTGTAGGTACTGGTGTTGACTCTTGTGATGTCTTTGTTGGATGGGTCTTTTGTTCCTCTATTGTCTGTTCTCTTTATTGTCTTTTGCCCTGAATATGCAAGGGTTCTGGTGATTGGCTGGTTGTCAGGTGGAGCAGAGTTGTCTCAGTTGAGGTTTGTGGGGGTTTGGGTGCCTAGATCCAGTATATCAATGAGTTCTTCTGGCTGGTGTGAGCTTTACTTGTGCCTATGAGCTCTGTTTTTCAAACTAGTGTAGGTTTTACCTGAGCCTGTTCTTCCAACTGGTGTGGGTGGTGTTTGTGCCTATAGGATCTGCTGATGTTGCTGGAGAGGGCTGTTCACAGGGAGGCTGCTCTTCTTCCTTGGGTGTAGGTGGTGCTTGTGCCTCTAGGAGCTGCTGACTTTGCCAGGGATGGTTGGCCAGGGGGAGGATGATGGCCTTGGTGGGCGTGGGTAGTGAAGTGGTTCTTGCAGGTTACAGGGTCCAATGGGTGGAAGCAGTGGTGGCGCTGCCTGCCTGCAGGACTCTTACCTGCTGGCTGGCTGCTGGGGCTGCGATGGGAGGGGCAGGGGCACAGGATGTGTCCAGGACCTAAGGCCTAGGGACTGGGGCAGTTCAACTGGGAGACCAGTCACTCACCTCCTCCTCCAAATGGTGCAGGTGGTGCTTGTGCCTCTGGGGGCTGCTGATTTTGCTGGGGATGGTTGGCCAGGGGGAGGATGGTGGGTTCATTGGGCAGAATAGGTCTTGTAGGTTACAGGGTCCCATGGGTGGTGGGGGCGGTGGTAGATGCCTCCACTTTCTGCTTCTTAATTGTAGATATAGTGTGACAGCTACGTCACGCTCTGCAGCTGTGTCTTCTTCACCCCAATAGACCACATCCCTTAAACTGAACCACAGCACACCCTTCAGTTGCCTCTGCTGGGCACTGCATCATAACGACACCAAGTGACGAATACAAACACATTACAGGCTCCCTAGTGAGGTCGGACTTTCCTGGTGTCTTTACACACTCATTTCCTGCTGGGACCCTGATGAGAGGCCATGCCATGAGGATCACCATGGCTGAGGGCCTGGACTCTTGAAGTGTTCTCAAACTCCAGAAACCCAAAGACGCCCCTACCTGCTTCCTCCCAGCAAGCATAGTGTTGAGCGCTGAGAGGGACTGCCTTCATGAGACCAGGCTAGGGACACCAGGGACTAGCCTAGGGAGGAAGCAAGAGGCCACACCAGCACCTTAGTTTTCATCAGGCTCAGTGCCTAGTGCTCAAGACCCTTTTTAGATTTGTGTGTGTGTGTGTGTGTGTGTGTGTGTGTGTGTGTGTGTGTGTGT
>CABHPR010121778.1:17763-32956 GCA_902168415.1 Peromyscus melanophrys | reverse complement strand
TGTGTGTGTGTGTGTGTGTGTGTGTGTGTGTGTGTGTGTGTGTGTGTCTTGGTCCATTCATGCAGATGCCTGTGGGGATAAGCACAGGGCATGGGTTTCCTCTGAAGCTGGAGTTAAAGGCAGTTGTGAGCTGCTTTACATGATGCAAACAGAAATTCTGGCCTCCACAAGAACTGCAGGTACTCTTAACCACTGAGCCATCTCTCCAGCTCCACCCCCATCAGAACTTCTGGCCTTCACAAGAACTGCAGGTACTCTTAAGTACTGAACCATCTTTCCAGCTCCACCTCCATCTCACCCAAGATGGTTTTGTTGTTGTTTGTTTGTTTTTTTAGGATACAACAAAATGTTTTAATCTTCCCTAAAATCATATGTAGATAAAGAATACAATCCATCATGTCACCAGCGGTTTTCAACATTTGTTTCTTTTTTGTGTGGGTGAAACTCATCAAGGCAAAACAAAATGTAGCCCTCTAGGGGGCCCGATTGCACATCCACTCATAACTTGGTGGATTCTCTCAACAACTGCAACTTATTTGTGGTCATTTGCTGTGTGCCCTCTGTCACAGCAGAGACGTCTTCTCTTACGTAAGAGCGACTCCATTCATGACACACGAGGTTAGACCTCAGTTGCTTAGTTGTCTGTCTATCTGCAGTAATCTTTCATCAGCTGCCTTTTATTTTCATGCAGACCTAGAGGGTCCACACAGTAACCCTGACTAGGGCTATCATCATTTATGCCCATGGGCTGTAATTAGCAAACTCCTTACCTCAGAGAATTTAGATTCTCAGTTTGAGAATTGACATACAACATCTCATCGTGACATTTTTGGGGTGGGGGTGGTAGAGAATTCTATTTACCCAAATTCGTTTCTTAAGGTGGCCATGGAAGATGGCCTGAGATTGAATGAAATGCAGCCAGTTTCTGTTCTTGAAACTTTCATTGAGATGTTCTGTCAATGGTTTTTAAACCATGATGTGGTGTTCTGAAGATGCTCCCATCTCCCCAATACAGCTGTTCTTGGGGTAACTCTCCTTAACCCTCTCTCCCCTTTGTATTTATAACAGCCCCACTTCATTTGTGGATACCACACAAATTTTTATTAGAACGATCATTTTTATGGCTAAACAAAGCTTATAAACCATTCTCTGTAATCAGAAATTCCAATTCTTTTCCCATGATGATATTGCTGAATGCTGACATAACTTATATAACAAGATGTGTGTGTGTGTGCAACTTAAATTATAATTATGTCTTAAGGATTAAATTAAAAAACATTTTTAGCTTCAGTTATCCTATCCAACAACTAAATAATTGCTGAGGTATTTGCTGGGTAGAACCATGCTCTGAGACCTCAACTGGTCAGGGAAATCACAGAAAATTCTGGCTTTTGACATTAAGATAAATGCTCCTAGGAACTTTTCAACTGATGAAGAGGGGAGCAGAGGGAAGGAATGTTGCAACTATAATTCCTCAAGGAGTTCTTTTCAAAGGAGAGTCTTGGCTCTGCTGGTGATGCTGGCATGGACCAAGGAACTTCATAGATATTCTCTTGGTGAAGAATCCAACAGAGGCAAATATGCTCACTGTAGATCTGGGACAGGAGTGGAGATCTGAGCATAGAACAAGGGAGCTTTTTCTGCTAAGATATCCTTCCTAGGGTGGACCTCCAGCACCACACACTTTCTCTTCATAATCTTGATCATTGCTCATCTGGTAGTATTTAATGAGCAACTGCATGGATCGTCTATTGCACAATATACCCCCCCCCCCAAAACTCAAAGTTTGGATTGCCTCCTGCTCTAAGAATTAGAATCTACCGTAAGGGTCTGTTCTGGCTTGTTCAACATCTCTGCCCCCTACAGAACTTGAATCCAGGGCCTCAGTCTCCCGATTATCTCCTCACCTTCCAAAACTCCAGGGTCTCTCAGTCTGGCAATAACTGACATGAGTTTGATATTGCCTTGTTGTGGCAGCATCTCTAGCCATTAACTCCTTCCCCTATTCCTAGTTGTGACAACCATCAGTGTCTCCAGATGTTTCCAGATGTTCTGAGTAGGGGGAGGAGAAAGCAAAATTGCCAGTACTGCAAACCATGCTGTAATCCACCAGGAACCAAAGGCGCTGAGAACACTACCAACA
This sequence comes from Peromyscus melanophrys, assembly GCA_902168415.1. Classification (NCBI taxonomy): domain Eukaryota; kingdom Metazoa; phylum Chordata; class Mammalia; order Rodentia; family Cricetidae; genus Peromyscus; species Peromyscus melanophrys. The sequence continues at coordinate 30,813 of CABHPR010121778.1, read as the reverse complement.
AGTCCATCCTGACAACTGTACATAGCTTTCAAGGAAAACTTGGACCCATAGGATTCAATCCAGTCCACGTTTCCAGTCCTTGATGCATGCCGGAACCACCCGAGCTATCTACAAAGGACTAACTGGGCATTAATATTTTCTAAAATCCTCACAGGAAATCAAAATCCTAGACAGTATCAACACACTCTGAACTAAGGATGTTTGGTAGCCATCAAATGGGAAAAAAAAAAAAACACCTAAAAACAATAATATCACCCCCAAATGCATTTAAACTAAAAAATATGCAGGTAATTTCAGAGTTAGAAAGTGAATCCATATGTCTGCAGGCTGCACAGCACAGATGTTGGAGACATTTCTCATTCATGTCTTGTTCTGTTGTCCTTGCAAAGTGCCTGGGAAAGTTGTTGTCTCTAGGAATGCTGGACTTTTAACAGCTGGGATGAAGGTGTATCCCCTGATGTAGAGCATTCCTCATTCTGGTTGAAAGCAGCATTAGTTAGAAACTGTCTCCAGGAGGCTGGGGAGGACTGGCTGGGAAGGCAATCAAGAGTGGCTAAGGAAGAAAGACCTCTGAGAGTGTTTCTCTGCAAATGAAAATTATCAGATGGCTGCTTCTTTCCTTCATCGGTGCTTCAGTAACAGTGGGACTAAAACGAGACAACACAGGATCTGGAGATCTCATGCCCTAAGATCTGGGAGCAGTATTTTTACAGAGCATACACATTCTGGAAGCCACTGATGCCCCCTTTCACATAAGTCTGAGTGGGATGTCTAACACCCTCAGTCAGCTAGCAAGCTTCTGGAAGGCATAAGGTACCCTGCAAAATAAAGGGCAACTTGCTTAATTCACATGAGATTTTCATTTGGAAAATGGCTGCTGTGGTTATTTACCTCAGACGATCGATGTTGGGATCAACTGTGACGACACCTATGAGTGTTTTGTGAGCAATAAGGCCTGTCGTTCATGCTTTTGTCCCAGGGACTTTTTCTACCTTCAACTTCAGTTTGCTTGGCCAGCTTCCACTAGCTTTTAGTTTGGGCTTCTGGGGACACAGATGACTGCAGCCACAGCCTACTCCAGAGGTCTGTCCTCGACTGAGCCATTAGGAAAACACATTTGTGCTAAAAAGATCGAGCGATGGATTTTTCACCACCAAGGTTACAATCATATTTTAGGTTATTACATACTTAAAGACTTGGAAATTAATTGAGACCATCTAAGATGCAGAAGAGCAAGAGATTAATCTGACAAATGGTTTCCATTTTTAAAAAAATTATTCAATTTCCCAAATTTATCATGTGTCTTGAGGTTTCTAAATGCCACAGCTCTCTTTCCAGCTGCTTTCTGGTGTTTTCTATAGCCCTAGGTTGGGAGAATACCAGCATCTATGCAGAGGCTGTGCTCAGCTTGGTGGAGTGTTAACTCTTTGCTCCCCATTTCTGTAGGTGTTAAGCACAGCCACTGTTAGGCCTTTGAGTTTCAGAACATTGTTATTTGTAGATTGTGAAGACAGAGCCTTCGATGACACTGTTTCATACAGGGTAATAAAAATCTCTGAGGCCATCCAGCCAAGTCCATGGTCAAGTTTCCAAATTTTTAGCAATCACCTGGGAGGAAGGACTTCCATCAAAGATGTAATAAACTAGTCAGGAGAGAAAGCTGCCTCAGGAGACAGTGCTATTCTTGGGAGGGTGGAGCTTTTCATGACTGCCTTTGTAATTGTTTGTCCCAAATGGCTAGAGAAAACTGGGTAGATCTCCCCCTACCCCATCCCCAATTCTCACCAAAGCATACCACACAGATGCCATCTTTAAATCTAGACCTGGTCACACCACTACATGATGACGCTGAGTTCATGTTTCTCTAGCTTGTTCTCATATGGCTCTGTCTTCACATCTGAGCTGGGGTCTGAGTGATGCATTTGGATTAAAAGAATGTAGAAGAAGCCTCCAAGGACAGCACCAACCATAGGGCCCACAACAGGAATCCACCAGAAGTTATTTCCAACTCTGAAAGCAAACAGGAAATCAGTGAGACATGTCTTGGCCACCCTGCTATCTCTACCTTGTTATTCACTAGTGAAGCTTTCTTGTGTCCATACCTCTCTTGAACTTGAAGAGTGTTAAGTATAAGCACATTCACTAGAGCGTGGTCATTCCCATCCTGGACTTTCCTGTGTACCTGATATCAGGAACCCATTCCAGTATCCTAATGACACCAGGGAATGATTGCACCCTATTTATTTTTCTTTCAGAAAACGTGGTACTCAGCGGGGCGTTGGTGGCGCACGCCTTTAATCCCAGCACTCGGGAGGCAGAGGCAGGCGGATCTCTGTGAGTTCGAGGCCAGCCTGGGCTACCAAGTGAGCTCCAGGAAAGGCGCAAAGCTACACAGAGAAACCCTGTCTCGAAAAACCAAAAAAAAAAAAAAAAAAAAGAAAAGAAAACGTGGTACTCCCGTTTTGCGTAACTGTTGCCTTGCTTGCGGACCTTGACCTTGATATTCTCCCTATGCTAATTCCCTGCCAGGTTCCACCCTCCTGAATGCTTAAGGGAAGTTCCTTGCCTGGTACCCTGAATAATGGGCGTTAACAGATTAGAAGCAAGATTGTAAAACATCAGTAGCAAACTTCTGCCCTCCGGGGTCCTCCCATTGTGCTGTAAGCCTGTATTTAAGATCTCCTCCCCCCTTCAATAAATGACATTCAGCATTTAAAATTAAAAACAAAACAAAACAAAACAAAAAACGTGGTACTTGGGCAAGTGAGATGGTTCAGTGGGTAAAGGTGCTTGCTGCCAAGCCTGATACCCTGGGTTTGATCCCCAGGACTCACATATTGGAAGGAGAGAACTAATTATTGCAAGCTGTCTTATGGCCTCCATATGTGCATGGTAATGTATGTGTACCACCCATCCTATCCACCCCTCCAATAAAATGTAATATATTAAAAAAATATATGGTTCCATGAATCCATGGCCAAAACTGAGGACCTCTAGAGAGGCTATTCAGTAGCTGTCTTTCCTATATTGTGAAACAATGAAGCTGTGAATGAAACAAACAGAAGAGGGGATTCAGAACAGGAACAGATTCTGGGGACTCACAGTTACTGCTGACAGCCAGACAGTGATCGAAGAAAATCTAAAGCAGTCTGTGAATTATCTGCTAAGTTATCTACCGGATATCATTAGAACCAGTGCTTATCCTTGGTGGCACAGCCCACAGGGAACTCTGCAAGTCCTCACTCTGTAAGGTTTTCGTACTACCACTCCCCTTTTCTCTGCAGAAACCCCCAGGGTCTGTACACTCTAGTAAAGATGCAGTCTGGGAGGCAGCAGGTCACTTCATGAGGTTTGTTTGTTTATTTATTAAGTGGCTCCATAGGAATGACTTCTATGGTTGCTTAGGCGGAGTGAGGCACAAAAAATATCATTTAAGGATGTAGACAGTTGAGGAAAACTATTCCTAAAAACCAGGAGAACGACAAACATTCAGAATAATACATGGAAAGCAGGGGAACAGGAGGAATAGACAGGTGCCTGTGAGGATTTCGCTGTGCTCTGACTAGATTCTGGCATCCTAGAGTGAACTAACAGGAAAAGGCTTGGAGAGCATTTCAGTGGGGAAGCCCCTGTTCATTGTGCACAGGGTTTTGGGTTTGATCCCCCAGAACCATAAGAAATCAAAACTCTTCCTTCCTGGTGTAACAGAGAATATGCTGATCATAGAAGAACCCGGGCCTGTTCTTTGCATGATTACACTTGATAGCCACAGACTGTTCCTTGTGGCCTCTTGTCTAGAGCAGATGTTGTCTGTCTGGAATAGGGTCTGCAGTCTATCTGAGATAACTCTGCAGTCCAGGCGGCCTAGAACTCATTATGCAGCTCAGGCTTCCCTCAGACTTTCCTGACTTCACCTGCCTCAGCCTCCTGAGTGCTGGGGTTACAGCCTTCACACCTGTTTAGTGAACAGCAGATTTTGATCAGAGAGAACAATAGAGGATATAAGCAAGAAAACGGGAGCTCTGTCCTGGACTCCAGAAGACCTGGTCTCAACCCTGGGGCGGTCTAGAAGGTCTCTGAGGAAGTGCCCTCTCTGAACTCCAGTTCCTTCCTTCACAGGGAGCAGGAAGGGAGGGGCGCTGCATGGGTTGGATGGGAGAGCACTGAGACTCAGCAGGGCAGCCACCAGATGTCACTCTTGCTTTATGCAAGAGGTCGCTGGACTGCCTTCTCAGAGTCCTTTCCCACACCCCCAAATCCCAAATCCGGATGCACCCTGCTGCGAGAGGGTTTCTCTGGGTTTAAAAACTCTTCTGGAAGCCTTGTCTGGAGATAAGAGTTCTATCCCTGTAGCGGCCATTTTAGTTGTCCCACAGTTTCCTTTCTGGAGCATCTCCCTGTCGTGGGCTGGACCCTGCCTGCTTCATCTGAAGCTGGACACATTGTGCCAGAAACAAGTTCTGAGGGAAAGTGCCCAGGTGTGACTACCTGCAGGGTCCTGTCTCTGCACACACGCAGGGTAGACATCATTTACTCTATGTTCCTAGGATTGCCACAGGAACCTGTGTGTGTGTGTGTGTGTGTGTGTGTGTGTGTGTGTGTGTGTGTGTACTTGAGTGTGAAGATGTGAATGCCCATGCATGTACATCTGGAGCCCGTATTCTGTGTTCTGTATTAGGTACTCCCATATGGTTTCCCTCTATTGTTCTCTGCTCTATTGAGCTGAGATGGTGTCTCACTGAAGTGGAAGCTCCCCTTTCAACTAGGCCGGCTGGCCAGCGAGCTCTCAGGATCTGTGTGTTGTCTCTGCCTCTCCATCCTGGCTCTGGAATTACAGGCACAAGTCTGCCTTCTGGCATGGATTCTGCCCTTCTACTCTCTCCCTTCTTACCTCATCTTATATGGTATGTCAGATTAACTTTGATCAGTCGGCCTATTCAACAGGCCAAACTTCTGCCCCAAATGCTGGTGTGTGAGCTGATTTGGAGATGTCCTTCTCTATCACAGGGACTTCTGCATATCTAATACCCACTAAAGTTGCTCTACTGAGAGAGTGAAGGACTCAGGAGTCCCTTGGCAGCATCAGATGTCAAATCTAGTCTCGATTTGGTCACAAAGTCAATCTGTAGACAAGTTATAGAATAGAAATGGTTCATGTTTAACCAGAGTGCCATAACCTCTGCTCTCTGGTCAACATTGCTCCTCTTGCATCTCCAAGTCAGGACTCAGTCCTCCCTGCTCAAGCACGGCAGCCACCCTCTTCTCTCCTCCCTACATTGGTACTTACGTGAAGACCTCAAACCCCCATCCTGCCAGAGCAGTGAAGAGCCTGGGGCTCAGGTCTCGAGCTGGGTTCATGGCGCAGCCGGTGTTGAGGCCCAGGGAACAAGAAAGGGCAATGATCAGGAGGCCAATGATAACGGGCTCTAGGCCTCTGGGGACCCCCATGTTTCTGGAGTCAAAAATGGCAAAGACAATCAGAAGGAGGAACATGGTAGACAGCACCTGGAGAGGGAGAAAGGGTTTCAGAGAAAGGTTTTCAGTCTGTTCTGTGCACCCGCTCACCCAAAGTCAGCCCTTCTGTGAAGACATTAAAACAACCGGGGCTGACACCGAGAGCCAGCACAATTGAGAGCACTTGCTGCTCTTGCAGAGGACATGGGTTCAGTTCTCGGCACCTACACAGCAGCTCACCACCATCTGTAACTGCAGTTCCAGGGAATCGGATGCCCTCTTCTGACCTCCACAGGCCTTACAAGCACCTGGTTGGTGCACAGATATAGAAGCAAAACACATCCACCTAAAGTAAATAAATCTTTAAAAAATGGCACTAGTGGCAGCTAACACAGGGGACAAGAGTGTGGCTCTTCCCTAGGCATGCTAGAAGCAGATGCTGACAGAGTCACCCACTGCAGACTGGTTGCCTGCTAAAGGTCACACAGTCGGTCCAGTTCTGGAGGAGACTGGTTCTCAACTATCTATCACACTGCCTGCTAAGCTGCTAGTCAGCAGCACTGAGGGACAGTGGCAAGATCAGAAAGTGAAGGAGGGCTGGCTCAGACCCGATGTCAAGACAGCAGGCAAGAGAGCAATAGCTGAACACACGAAGGGGATGGCCAGAACTTCTCATTGGGAAAATCAGGCTGATGAAATGAGTGGGAAAACCTGCGTGGCAACAAAAGAAACACAAATGGTAGCAAAGTTAGAGAAAACCCATTCTCCCGGGGTCCTCTAGTGCAACTTACCACACGCTAGACTCTTGAAAGGAAATCCCGCAGTAACTTACCAATGTGCATGTAAAAACCCAAGTTCAGGCATGCAATTCGATAGGCCAAACTCATAGACATAATCTAAACTATGGAAAATTACTTTAAAATATATACATTTACTTAAGCGTGGTTTGTTGTACTGGAAACCGGAAGCCATTTAAGCAAACATTAATAATGGAAAAGAGAACTGTGTTACGGGGTGTCTATCCCACGACTTACTCTAGAGACACTAAGATCTACCAACAGCACCAAGTGGGATGGCTCAGTGGATAAGGGTGTTTGCTGCCAAGCTTAAGTTCAGCCTCTGAGCCCACATGGTTGAAGGAGAGAGCCAGCACCCAAAAGTTGGGCTCTGACTTCTGCATGTGTGCTATGGCATGCACATGTGTGCGTACACACATACACACTAAATACACATACAATTTTTTTTTGAAAAAAAGAACTAAAAACATAAAACTACATGGTAACATTTTTAAATGCTTATAACATTGAGAAATTAAATATTGCAAATACACTTAATAGTGAGTGACATATAAAAACATTAACAGACACTCTCAAGTGTCATGCCATTTACCGGAAGGCTAAGCCAAGACCTTAAAAAGCTCTGAGTACTTGCACAAGGACAGACAGGAGGTCAGCAGCAATTTGGTCTCCCCAGTAGAGTGCAGAGTTTCTAGAGAGGCTTGGGCTGCTCTCTTGCCATTGGGGTGCTATGTCAGGGATGCCTCTGGGACCAGTGAGGAAATAGAGGTGGGATGTGTCTGGGAGAAGCAGGAGAGTGTCATTCCAGGACTCAGTGGAGAAGGATGAATTGTGGCACCAACATCTATGGGACCGGAGGCAACTTTGTTCCTCAGATCCTCAGACTAGCTGGGAGAACAAGCCCCTGGGCAGAAAGATCAAGGACAGGACAGTTCCAGGGCGAATCCAAGCCTGGAAGGTCAGCATTCTTCCTCTCTTGCCTGTAGTGGGATAGGTCCACATTCACGGGAGAGTTCTGTGAATGTTCTTCCAGAGCTCTGCTTGATTTCAGTCTTCCTTAGAAGATACATTTGGCTGGATGGAGAGGCGAGTCAGCTTCAAGAAACTCTGAAGGTTTTGCCCATCCCCAAGGGTACCCCAGTTGCCTGGTTGACTCGGCAGATAAATGGCTAACTGCTCTGGGTTTTCGTGGGCGCTGCCTGCTTAACAATTCCCACCATCCGAGTGTATCCAGATGGGGCTGCAGCAATAGACTCCTGGTGCTTTGGAGCTTGAAAGATTAATTTTGTTCATTTCACGCTGTACAGTAGCTAATATCAGAGATGTAAGGACCCCAAATCTGGACCACATCCTGCCTTCAGCAATCTGCCCTCTACCTTCTCTCCTCATACCTATTTGCATACTGCTGCCTAAACAACCCTCCTGGACCCCCTTCTCTTCAGACAGCTCCAGGTCCCCCTACTGTTAAACTTCTGTTCCCAATCGGCTCATCTAGTATCAGAGATCGGAAGACCCTGATAGGTAATGTGTCCCAAGCTGCCCACCATCCAGAGTTTATCATTCCCACAGTTATTATAGTATACCATTTAGAGGCCACCAGACTGACCTCCAACAACTACCTTCAGTGACAACTGTTCCTGGGAGACAAGGTCTTTACTTAGTGTGGGCCAAATTTCTTGAAGTCTTCTTTTTATGTGATGTAACTTGGCATAATTATAATTTCACTAATTGATAGACTCAGTCATTCATTAATACACATTCTTTGGCGTTCAGTGGTGGGAAGCCTGCCTTCCATGTCCAATGCCCCAGGTTGAATGCCTAGTGCCACAAACAAAATTTTGGAGCTCTTTTTTGTGATGCACCCCAGGTGATGGGCTCTGTCAAGAGGCAGCTCAATATATCCTTCTCAGCTATGAAACCCATTGATGATGAATGCACAGTTAGACTTTTCTATGAGAAGCACACGGCTTCAAAAGGTGCTGCCAATGTTCTGGGTTGAGAGCGGAGGAATACGTGGACTGATAAGATTTTCCCATGAAGCATGGAGTTTTGACCCGCAGCAGAGTGGGCCTACTGTTGAGTCAGTGGCATCCTTGCTATAGACCAAGAAAAACTGAAGCGAGGAAGCAGAAGTCTGTTTGGGGTGCATTGTGGATGCTAATTGGAGTGTTCTCAACTTGGATATTGTAAAAAAGACAAAAAGGAGAGAGGGATATTCCTGGACTGACAGATACTACTGTTTTTCAGCCGTTGGAGGCCAAAAAGAGCTAGCCACTCTTAAAGCTTTTCAGTTTCTCTAAAGAAGACGATGTTCACCAATATGTTGTCAGAAAGCCATCAAACAGAGAAGAGAAGTCCAGGATCAGAGCACCCAAGACTCAGTATCTTGTTACTCCACATGTCCTGAATCACAAATGCTGACAGTGATCTAAGGAAATAATACACCAAGGAAGCTGAGGAGAAGCCGGGCAGGTGGTGGTGGTGTATGCCTTTAATCCCAGCACTTGGGAGTCAGATGCAGGAGGATCTCTGTGAGTTCGAGGCCAGCCTGATCTACAGAGTGAGTTCCAGGACAGACAAGGCTGTTACACAGAGAAATCTTGTCTCAAAAAAAAAAAAAAAAAAAGGAAGAAAGAGAACTAAGGAGGAGATTGCCAAGAGACCTAGGCTGTCCTCTCTGTTCTATTAGGTTCAGTGTAACTAGGTTTATGTTTAGGTCTTTGATCCACTTGGACTTGAGTTTTGTGCAGGGCGATAGATATGGAACTATTTGCAATCTTCTGCATGTCAACATCTAGTTATGTCAGCACCATTTGTTGAAGATACTTTCTTTTTTTTCCAGTGTACAATTTTAGCTTCTTTGTCAAAAATCAGGTGTTTGTAGATATGTGGATTAATGTCACTGTCTTCAATTTGATTCCATTGATCCATATGTCTGTTTTATGCCAATACCAAGCTGTCTTTATTACTATAGCTCTATAGTAGAGATTAAAGTCAGGGATGGTGATGCCTCTGGAGGTTCCTTTATGGTACAGGATTGTTTTGGCTACCCTGGGTTTTTTGTTCTATATGAAGTTGAGTATTGTTCTTTTGAGGTCTGTGAAGAAGTGTGTTGAGATTTTGATGGGTATTGCATTGAATCTGTAGATTGCTTTTGGTAAGATTGCCATTTTTACTATGTTGATCATACCTATCCACGAGCATGGGGGAGCTTTCCACTTTCTGATATCTTCTTCAATTTCTTTCTTCAAAGACTTAAAGTTCTTGTCATATAGGTCTTTCATTTGTTTGGTTAGAGTTACCCCAAGATACTTTATGTTATTTGTGGCTATTGTAAAGGGTGATATTACCTTGATTTCTTTCTCAACTCATTTATAATTTGTATATAGGAGGGCTACTGATTTTGGTGGGGGGGGTTAATCTTGTATCCTGCCACATTATTGAAGGTGTTTATCAGCAATAGGAGTTCCCTAGTAGAATTTTTGAATACTATCATATCATCTGCAAATAGCAAAAGTTTGACTTCTCCCTTTCCAATTTGTATCCCTTTGATCTCCTTTTGTTGTCTTATTGCTCTAGCTAGAACTTTGAGTATTATACTGAATAGGTATGGAGAGAGTGGACAGCCTTGTCTTGTTCCTGATTTTAGTGGAATCGCTTTGAGATCCTCTCCAATTTTATTTGATGTTGGCTGTTGGCTTGCTGTATATTGCTTTTATTATGTTTAGGAATGTTCCTTGTATCCGTGATCTCTCCAAGAGCTTTATAATCATGAAGGGGTGTTGTATTTTGTCAAAGGCTTTTTCAGCATCTAATGAGATGATCATGTGGTTTTTTTCTTTCAGTTTGTTTATATGGTGGATTACATTGACAGATTTTCATATGTTGAACCACCCCTGCATCTCTGGGGTGAAGCCTAGTTGATCATGGTGGATGATTTTTGTGATGTATTCTTGGATTCGATTTGCCAGTATTTTATTGAGTATTTTTGCATCAATGTTCATGAGGGATATTGGTCTGTAATTCTCTTTGCTGCATCTTTGTGTGGTTTGGGTATCAGGGTAACTACAGCCTCATAAAGAGAGTTTGGCAACGTTCCTTCTGTTCCTTCTGTTTCTATTGTGTTTGAGTCACTATGGCGGGTTCCTGGCGTGTGCGCTCAACTTGCAATATGGCGGGAATGAGGCATCTGCCAGTGGCACATTAAATTGCGTGGTGGATTTAGCCTTTGCTAGTACAAAACAAAAAAAGAGGTTTCTGGGCTACACGCTGCTTTGATAGAAGCATAGACCCACAAAGGCTCCCAGAGCTGGTGGTAAAAGTATCACCGCCATGTTGGGAAGCTGAGGTGGGTGGAGCCAGCCGCCACCATGAAAAACAGCATGTGAAGATGCCGGTAAGCCACAAGCCATGTGGCAAGGTATAGATTTATAGAAATGGATTAATTTAAGATATAAGAACAGTTAGCAAGAAGCCTGCCATGGCCATACAGTTTGTAAGCAATATAAGTCTCTGTGTTTACTTGGTTGGGTCTGAGCGGCTGTGGGACTGGGTGGTGAGAGAGATTTGTCCTGACTGTGGGTCAGGCAGGAAAACTCTAGCTACATGGAACAATTTGAGGAGTATTGGTATTAGCTCTTCTTTGAAATTCTAGTGAAATTCTGTGCTGAAACTATCTTGCCTTGGGCATTTTTTGGTTGGGTGACTTTTAATAACTGCTTCTATCTCCTTAGGGTTTATAGGTCTATTTAAATTGTTTTTCTGGTTTTGATTTAATTTTGGTATGTGGTACCTATCCAGAAAACTGTCCATTTCTTTTAGATTTTCCAATTTTGTAGAGTACAGGTTTTTGAAATATGACCTAATGATTATCTGTTGTTACATCCTCCTTTTCCTTTCTGATTTTGTTAATTTGGATATTCTCTCTCTACCTTTTGGTTAGTCTGGATAAGAGTTTGTCTATCTTGTTGATTTTCTCAAAGAACCAACTCTTTGTTTCATTGATTCTTTGTATTGTTCTCTTTGTCTCTATTTTATTGATTTCAGCCCTGAGTTTGATTATTTTCTTGTCTACACCTCCTGGGTGAGTTTGCTTCTTTTTGTTTCAGAGCTTTCAGGTGTGCTGTTAAGTCACTAGTGTGAAATTTCTCCAAATTCTTTATGTAGGCACTCAGTGCTATGAACTTTCCTCTTGGCACTGCTTTCATAGTGTCCCATAAGTTTGGGTATGTTGTGCATTCATTTTCATTGAATTCTTGGAAGTCTTTGTTTTTGTTTTTTGTTTTTTGTTTTTGTTTTTGTTTTTGTTTTCGAGACAGGGTTTCTCTGTGTAGCTTTGTGCCTTTCCTGGAACTCACTCTGTAGCCCAGGCTGGCCTCGAACTCACAGAAATCCACCTGCCTCTGCCTACCGAGTGCTGGGATTAAAGTCATGCGCCATCACCGCCCGGCTAATTCTTCAAAGTCTTTAATTTCTTTCTTTCTTTCTTGACCCAGTGGTGATTCATATGAGTGTTGTTCAGTTTCCATGAGTTTGTAGGCTTTCTGCAATTTGTGTTGTTGTTGAATTCTAACTTTAAGCCATGCTGATATGATACAATTTAGAGGGTTATTTCAATTTTTTTGTATCTGTTGAGATTTGCTTTGTGACCAAGTATGTGGTCAGTTTTAGAGAAGGTTCCATGAGGTGCTGAGAAGAAGGTATATTCTTTTATGTTTGGGTGAAATGTTTTATAGATGTCTGTTAAATTCATTTGAGTTAAAACATCTGTTAGTTCCCTTATTTCTCTGTTAAGTTTCTGTCTGGCAGATCTGTTCATTGGTGAGAGTGGGATATTGAAGTCTCCTACTATTAGTGTGTGGACTTAGATGTGTGATTCAAGCTTTAGTAATGTTTCTTTTACAAATGTGGATGCCCTTATATTTGGGGCATAAATGTTCAGAATTGAGACTCATCTTGATGGATTTTTTTCCTGTGATGAACATGAAATGGCCTTCTCCATCTCTTTTGATTGATTTTAGTTTGAAGTCTATTTTGTTAGAGATTAGCATAGCTACACCTGCTTCTTTCTTAGGTCCATTTGATTGGAAAATCTTTTCTCAACCCTTTACTCTGACATAATGCTTGTCTTTGAAGTGAAGATGTGTTTCTTGTATGCAGCAGAAGGATGGATCCTGCTTTCATATCCATTCTGTTAGCCTATGTCTTTTTATAGGCGAATTGAGGTCATTGATATGAAGGGATATTAATGACCAATGATTGTTAATTCTTGTTATTTTTTGGTCTTGGTGGTGGTGGTGGTAGTGTATGTGTGTGTTTCCCTTCTTTGGGATTTGCTGGTGTGAGATTATGCCTGTGTTTTTGTGGGTGCAGCAAACTTTCTTGGATTGGAGTTTTCTTTCTAGTACTTTCTGTAGGGCTGGATTTGTGGATAGGTATTGTTTAAATCTAGTTCTGTCTTAGAATATTTTGTTTTCTGTCTATGATGATTGAAAGTTTTGCTGCATATAGTAGTTTGGGCTGGCATTCATTGTCTCCTAGTGTCTTCAAAATGTCTGTCCAGGACTTTCTGACTTCAGAGTCTCCATTGAGAATTGGGTGTAATTCTAATATGTCTGCCTTTATATGTTACTTGGCCTTTTTCATTTGCAGTTCTTAATATTCTTTCTTTATTCTATATGTTTGGTGTCTTTAATTATTATGTGGCAAAGGGACTTTGTTTTTTGGTCCCGTCTGTTTGGGCTGGAATTCTCCTTCTTCTTCTTCTTCTTCTTCTTCTTCTTCTTCTTCTTCTTCTTCT
>CABHPR010121778.1:0-17753 GCA_902168415.1 Peromyscus melanophrys | reverse complement strand
CTTCTTCTTCTTCTTCTTCTTCTTCTTCTTCTTCTTCTTCTTCTTCTTCTTCTTCTTCTTCTTCTATCCCTATTATTCTTAGGTTTGATCTTTTCATGGTTTCCCATATTTCCTGGTTTATTTGTGTTAAGAATTTGTTGGAGTTAACATTTTCTTTGGCCAATGAATCTATTTTCTCTATCGTATCTTCAATGCCTGAAATTCTCTCTTCCATCTCTTGTATTCTGTTGGTTATGCTTACATCTGTAGTTCCTGTTCGTTTACCCAGATTTTCCACTTTCAGCATTCCCTTGGTTTGTGTCTTCTTTGCCTCTATTTCAATTTTCAAATCTTGAACTGTTTCCTTCACCAGTTTGATTGTTTTTTCTTGGCTTTCTTTAAGGGATTTACTGATTTCTTCCAATTTTTGTTTGTCTTTTCCTCGATTTCTTTAAGGGAAGTTTTTATTTCCTCTTTAAGGCCTCTGTAATCTTCATAAAGCTATTTTAAGGTCATTGTCTTTTTCATCTGCATTGGGATGTTCTAGTCTTGCTGTTGTAGAATTACTAGGTTCTGGTGGTACCATATTGCTGTTTACATTGTTGAATGTATTCTTACACTGCTGTTTACCCATCTGGGTTTGGGATAACTATAGGTGCAGGTTTTGCTTCTTGTTATGTCTTTGTTGGATTGGTCTTTTGTTCCTTTATTGTCTCTTTTCTTTATTGTCTTTTGCCCTGAATATCCAAGGGTTCTGGTGATTGGCTGGTTGTCAGGTCGAGTAGAGTTGTCTCAGTTGAGGTTCGTGGGGGTTTGGGTGCCTAGATCCAGTATATCAATGAGTTCTTCTGGCTGATGTGAGCTTTACTTGTGCCTATGAGCTCTGTTTTTCCACCTGGTGTGGGTTGTGCCTGTACTTTGGAGTCTGTTCTTCCAACTAGTGTAGGTTTTGCCTGAGCTTGTTCTTCCAAGCTCTGGTGTGGGTGGGGTTTGTGCCTATAGGATCTGCTGGTGTTGCTGGAGAGGGACATTCACAGGGAGGCTGCTCTTCTTCCTTGGGTGTAGGTGGTGCTTTTGCCTCTAGGGGCTGCTGACTTTGCTGAGGATGGTTGGCCACGGGGAGGAAGATGGCCTCAGTGGGCTTGGGTGGTTAAGTGGGTCTTGCAGGTTACAGGGTCCAATGGGTGGCAGCAGTGGTGGCACAGCCTGCCTACAGGACTCTTACCTGCTTGCTGGCTGCTGGAGCTGAGATGAGAGGGGCAGGTCACAGGATGTGTTCTAGAGACTGGGACAGTTCAGCTGGGAGACCACTCACTCACTTCTTCCTCCAAATGGTGCAGGTGGTGCTTGTGTCTCTAGGGGCTGCTGATTTTGTGGGGGATAGTTGGCCAGAGAGAGGAGGACGTATATGGTGGGTTTGGGTGGTGGAGGGGGTCTTGCAGGGTACAGAGTCCAGTGAGTGTTGGGGGTGGTAGCTGCCTACCCAGAGGACTCTTACCTGCTGTCCTACAGCTCTCCCTCTCTCATTCTTGATATTTTCCTTCTAACTCTCTCATTCCTGATGTTTTCCTTCTACCTCGCTTTAACTCTCTCATTCTTGATATTTTCCTTCTAGCTCATTTTAACTCTATCTCTATTCCTTCCCTTACATCTTATATACCTTCTTTTAGGTAAAATAAAAATTACAATGTGGTTACATTTTGGTTTTCAAATGAATGATTACAATGAATACAGATAGAAACATGTTTTCCATCTCCCTTACATGATTAAACATTTTATGTATTACAGGTGAAAAACAAATTATCCCAAGAACCCACATACACTCATACCCAAGCAACTTTCTATAGATTAGCTGTGTGGGCAAGCATAATATTTTTCTCAGTCAGGTCTTTTACTGGCTGGCTGCAGTTTTGCTCTTACAAAGAAAGGACCAATTACTTTATTACTTCTCTTGAAAGGTAATCTTATAAGGAATCTTAAAGGAATTACAAACCTAAACTTTTATATATGAAAAAAAAATCAGTCAGTTCTACTTTAAATCTTTGGGGTGCATAGCCTCTGAACAATAGTTTTTTTATATTAGGAGACTAAGGGCAAAAATGGATACAAGGAATTAATCATCACCTTTGGTCATCAACCAATCCTAGCAAGAAAAGTGCATCAGCGAGTAATAATTGGGCTGCTTTGTTTTTGTTCCCTGACCTTAAAGAGTTCCTCACTTAACTATGTGCCTTTCTAAAACTTTAGACTATCTTCTTGGCTATTTCACCTGAAACCTATTTGATAAAAAACATCTTAGTCTAATTTTAAGTTATTTTCAAAGCTTTGTTTCAGCTGTGATGCACTCCAAAACCTGTGAACACATCTCCCAACATTAAAGTTAAGAGAATTTAAGCTAGCTGGGCTACTGGGACTCAGTTGTTTTTCTTAATCATTAACCTAAGCCACAGTCTATAAGGCTCCTCAATAGAAACTCATGTGTTGTAGCTGTGTGACACTTCCTTGTTTATATTACTAATCATCCAAACTCTTTTTAACATTATTATTATCAATTAGATGGTACAGCTTAGGAAGAAATAATCTTCATAAAAATCCACAGGTAAAAATACCCAATAGAACGGAATGTTTCCATGAGATAAACACACAACATTACAGGCAGTGGGGATCTCCCCACATCCATTCACACCATGCCAGATACCAGAGAAAGATGGCAGCAGCAAACATGTAAAGGCACAGCAGAAGCAAAAGACATTCTGGGGTCTGTGGTCTGGGGGCCTTGCCTATCCAAGATTGACCCATCAGAGAGTTTCCTCCGGGTGGGATGACACCTTGAACTTCAATTGCCCCCTGCTGCTCCTCTGACGCAGCCACCGGCACCAGTCAAAAATAAGTCTTCAAGAATAACAAATACAGAATCAAACCTCAAGTAACAATTTCATCACTTATTATGTACTTGTGCTCCCATCAAATTTCTTTGGAGGATGAGGGACTGTGCTCGTCAAATCTGTTTTCCCCCTTGATGGCCCTTGAGCTCCTGGAAGGACTCTCTCGTGTCCTTCCCACACACACTGTCCCCAAACCTTATCCAGACCCAGGGTCCCTGACTTCCACTCACTGCCTATGTGATATAGAGGACCTTTGGCTTCCCTTCCCAGAAGCATGCCCCTGGATGTGGGACACCTGGAAACAAATCTAAAACTCAATGACTTCACTTGCTCACCATATGTACATTGTCAGCCATGGCAACAACATTCCTTCTTCAGGAGGCTTCACTGCCCTGTGTCTTTCTCACTAAAATTCTTCCTCCAGTCCTAGGACTTGGAGGTTCCCTTCTCCAAGTTACTAATGTGGTGCTATAGCCTCCTTTACTGTTAATTGTTCAGAATGTTCTTTTTTAAAAAAATTTAGGAGAGGGCATGCTGGGATTACAGGCATGCTCATCACATTTGCCTGTCTCCTTGTTCTTCTGTGGTCATTCTGTTCAACTATATTCTACATTTCTCCACAGACACTGTTCCCAACACATTTTTCTCATGTTATTTTTTTAACTCTTACAATCAACCTGACAAAGGCTAATATTTATCCACATGGTACAAGTAAAAAAAAAGTAATGATATATTTATTTTATGTGTATGTGTGTGTGCATAAATGTATGTGTGCTACATGCATGCAGTGCTTGTGGAGTCCAGAATAGCATCAGATCACCTGAACCTGGATGCAGATAGTTATGAGCAATCATGTAGGTCCTCTGTTAAGAGCAGCCAGTGATCTTATAATTTAGAAACTTAAGAAAAATTCCCCGAAGCCACTCACAGCGTTGGGGACCGGAACATTATTTCAGTTTGAGAACTCGGACTCTGGATCTTGGAATTTTGCAGCTCACATTCAGTTACAAGTTCTTCAAGCCCCAGACATGGTGCTGAGCACCCAGGGAACTATCAATAAACATTTGTGTTCTGCCTTACTTTGTGATCAAAGCGGAAAAGAAAATGGTGAGGGTATGGGGATCTTTTCACAAACCAACTAATACAGCTGTGGCCCTTTATGATAGGGTCTCACTGGGCAGCCCTGGCTGACCCGAAGCTTCCTATGTGGACCAGTCTGGCTCAAAACTTGTGGTGCCTCTGTCTCCCAAATGCTGGGATTATAAATATGTGCCACCACATCCAGCAGAAGCTACTTCAAATATCAGTCTAGTTGAGACATATATCTCCCTTGAGAGTCCGATAAACCTAGGCCTCATGGGGGGATAGGGCAGATTCATGACACCCCAGGCTCACCACCATATTTCACAGTCCTTGGAGGTAGATAGAGATGCCATCTCTTGTAGCTATCACCCTTCGCACAAAAGAGACACTAGGAGTGAAATGGGCCTCATTTGCCTCTGGTCCATGCAGCCACTTTTTGTCTTGGTCTCAACTAATAGGAAGCAACTGTGTGTATTGAAAAGGAAGCTGAGAACTCTTCTGGCGGCATCAGCATCTTCAAGGGCAAACCATTGCCAAGAAAGCTCAGTTCGTATAAGGACCTCTGACTTGGAAATGCAACCCTTCCTTTTGACAGACATACAATGTTCCAATACACACCCCATCCCCGTCCCCACTGTCTGTCATGTCTTTCCACCAATAGCAGGTCCTTGTTGATTCTCCACTTACTTGGTCTACAAAGGCATTTGGCAGGGATATGAATGGAGCTGGGTATGTTGCAAAAATGAATGCTGTTGCGTTTTCTCCCACGATGAGCAATTGTCCATCAGCAAAGGCCATGAGTCCATCTATGGAAGACAGAGCTCAGGGACATTAGTGTTTTCTGGAAAGGGCTCTTAGAGGCTGTTCTAGTTGGCTTTAATTAAACTGTGGCATAGCCTAGGGTAACCTGAGAAGGGACTCTCAACTAGGAGATTGCCCTGATGAGGTTGGCCTGTGGATATGTATATGAGGGGTTGTCATGCTTCTTAACTGATGAAGATGGGTCCATCCCATGGTGGGTGGAGCCACTCTTTGGAAGGAGGTGGTTCTAGGCTGTATAAGAAAGCTGTGTATGCCTGAGCTTGTAAGCCAGCACCATCCCTCCATGTTGTCTGCTTCAAGCTCCTGTTTGAGTTCCTGCTTGACTTCCTTCCATGATAGACCATGACCTGGAAGCTGATATAAGCCCTCTCCTCTTCTAAATTACTTTTGGTCAGAGTGTTTTTATCACAGCCACAGAAGTCAAAATAGAAGAGCTCTAAACTTGGACCCAATTCTTAGTCAGTGGAGTCTTTGAGACCAACCTTCTTTGGGGGTGTGGGTGGAATTCTTGGAATTTTCAAGATGGATCTAAAATCAAAGCAGGACTTTAACTAAGTGGACGTCATAGCTCCTAGAATGCTCTCTAGTGTTCCTAAAATTTTACTTCAGAACTTAAAGGTGTACCTGGATAATGAAGATGCTGCGGATGACCTGGAGAGCCCTCAGAGCCGGGAAACTGGCTGCCACCAATACCGGCAACACCTACCCGAAGCTTTGCTGCTGGAACCCTGAGTTTCTGGTTGGACTTCGACTCTCCCTTAGACATTTAATTCTCAGAGAGAGACTGTGGGGAGAGGCCTCTTTGTATAACATGTTTCCCTAGAATTTGATGATCCATGTCTTCAGTTTGCCACCCAGAATGCTCTGAGACTCATTTTGGGTTGTATGCAAAGAACTATTTTAACAGCTGATGCCACAGAATCTACGATTCCTTAGCCTTAAGGACTTTGGGAGTCCCTTGTTTTCCAGAGAAGAAAACTGGGCCCTACAATGTCTGATGACTTATTTATTTACTTATTTATTATTTCTTCTGAGACAAGGTTTCAAGTCACCCAGACTGGCCTTGGATTTGCTTTGTAGCTGAGAATGACTTTGAATTCCCAATCATCCATCCTTCCTCAAGGGTGCTAGGATTATGGGAGTGTGCTACCATGCTTCATTCCCAGACAATTTATTTAAATCACAGAACTAAGACTGTCACAGTCTTAGCTCAGCCCTAGGTCTGTGATCACCAGGACCACATTTTCCTGTTGACAGCTCCTGAGCAGATACCCTGGCTGTTCTCTAGAAGGGGCAGACACCCAGCCTGTTTCTCAGCTGCGCTTCTTCCTTAACGTCGTGTTCCCAGATTCCTACTCTCAATATTTCCTGGGCCACAGCTTTCGTGATCACACATGATCTCTTTTGTAGTCAAGTCAGAGAAAGCAGCAGAGAGCCCACTGGCATTTCTCCTATGTTCATATTGTAGTGCGGGGTGGACCCGAAATTAGGTTCTCAAAAGTTGTACCCTCCCATTTTTAGATTCGTATTTTGGGGTCTAGAGAGGTGGCTCATCAGTTAAGAACTTTTGCTGCTCTTCCAGAGAGGACCCGAGTTTGAGTCCCAGAACCCACATGGTGTCTCACTGTGCTCTATAACTCCAGTTCCAGAGAACCTGATACTTTCTTCTGGCCTCTGTGATAATCAGACACACAGGTGGTGCCCAGACATGTATACAGGCAAAAACAAAAAACAAACAAACAACAACAACAACAAAAACCCCAAACCCCCACACAGATAAACATATTTAGACTAAAAAAACAATTCATAGATGTTATTAAAAGGCTTTATAAATTGGCCCAGTTTATAACATGGGCCTCATTGTCACATGCTTCCTGTTCTGGCTCAGTCTCACTGCTTCCTACCATGAAATTTATGGAAGCCCCTCTAGCCCTCCAAATCTTTGGACTCCAGGTCAGTACTCACCATAGTAAACACCAAAGACAGCTGCAGCCCCCACAAAGGCTCCTAAAAACTGGGCTCCCACATAAAACGGTAACTTGAACCATTCCATCCTTCCAAAGACGCACATTGCAAAAGACACAGCTGGGTTGATGTGGCCTCCTGTGAGGAAGAGGAGACTGTCAGGGGGTAGAGGTCAGAGAGTAGGGCTGGGGAGAGGGAAATAGAAACACAGATGAGTGTTGGCAGAGGGAGAACTAATAACCCATGGCACAATTAAACACAGTTTAGAATATTTATCTGTATGAAAAGGGACCCAGACACCACAAACTTGGTGTGAGTAAGGAGCTCAATTTTTAAGGTAAAATTTTAGCCACCACTTAAGGAGTACCACAAGTAGATTGATGAAAACTATTATTGTGAATATATTTTTAAGGCAACTGAGGCTTAAGTCCATAGCTAACACTTCTTCAGCACATGCCCACAGGCTGTAAAGCCATTCTTCACACTGGGAAGGAAAGCTATCCTGGTAGACGCTCTGTGCCTTTCCCTGAGGCAGAAAGGTTTTATTGGAGGTGATTGCCAAGCCTGGATGGAATCTTCTAGGTCCCTCTGAGTAAACAATGTGTTATCTCACACAGAAATGTGGCAACAACTCCCTCAACCCAACCCAAGCCGCAGGTAGTGAAATTAGCTTCCTGATTCTCAGCTATGCATACGGTCAGAGAGAGGGTTTGCTCTGTGCTCGGTGATGGTCCCACGAGGCTTGGGACCCGATTACAACATTTTCTGAGTGATCGGCCAGCTAGCATCCCTGTGGGATTGTTTAGACTTAAGAACCTAATGGAATGGATTCTGCTCTAGTTGACTGGTGAGAAAACTAAGAAACAGGAGAAGATTTCTCAAGCTATGTGGTCAGCGAGTGCAAGAACCAAAATTCCAGTCCAGCTTCACCTGCATTTAGGAGCCAGGTTCCATGAATCCACTTCTAGACCCCATTCAGCTTGTTTGTAAAGATTTCTCTGCTGCCGTGGTGCTGGAGAGGTGTTTCAGTGGTTAGGACTCAAGTTTGGTTCCCAGCACCCACACCAGGTAGCTCAAAACCATCCAGTTCTAGCAGATCCGATGCCCTCCTCTGGATTCTGCATGTACCTGCACACACTTCCCCTACCCCCACAAATACACATAATTAAAAATATATCTCAAAGCAAGATGTATCTGCCTTGAAAATAAAGTATGTGTACACGTACGCACATCTGAACTTGCATGGTGGCCGGGCATAAGGTGAACCTGGCATTTCACGTGGAAGGGGGATCAAGTTCATTTTCAAAATGAGCACACTGGAAGGTGGACATTCAGGTTAGATGTGAACATGAGAGATGACAGCAATCCTGATGGCAATGGTGATTATGAGGACGATGATAATCCTGAACCCTGGCCCTCATCAGAACCATAGGCAAGCCTAATTCTAGAAGTCCAGCCACCATGAAGAGAGCCATGCTTTTCCCAAGTCTCCTGTCCAAGGCTGACAGTGGGCTTTTGGCTGCTCACTCACTAAGGCAGCCAACCTTCCTATTCAACTCCAGTGAGAATGAGCTAGAACATTCCAGTATGTCAAAGCATGGGTGGTCTCCCAGATCCTTATGAGTGTTTCAGCTGTGGGGGTCTTGCTTTTATGGGCTCCCAAAGCCAGATTAGTAGGAACGTTGGAAACATGAATTTGGACTGACACGGACTGATGGGAAATTCCTGGAGCCAGACTGCATCTGTTCCTCTTCTCCTCATGGCTGCACGGAGAGTCCTTTACTTAACACAGGCCTGGCCAGGGATGCAGGGACAGAGCATCCAACAGCAGCCCACAGAACAAATTACATTTATAGACTTTAGAGGGGAGGAGGGTCTGAGCCTAGAGAAGAGGGGTCTTTGTGCACAGCAGATGAGCGAAGGTACTAGATACAATTAAAAAACAAAAAACAAAACAAACAAACAAACAGGGCTAATCCCCTCTAACAGGGCAGAATCTAGATCTAAGACAGACAGCCTGGAGGCACTCACTGTGAAAGTACAAAGGGCCATAAAAAGTCACCTCTGGTCAACACCATCCCTCAGGAGTGCACTGCGGAGTGAGGCTTCTAGAACAAGCTCTCTTCTAAGATTAAAAATGGTGGCAGGTAGGTTTACATTTTGCAGTCTCTGGCAAGCACCCTGGAAGCCTAATTAGCCTCAGATCCCACGTGATATCAGCCACTTTGTAGGCATTTTAGATGAGAAAGCAGATGAAAGAATCAAGGGGCTTTGTTTAGATGATGTACACAACAGGAGTCTGGGGACAGTTCCTTGGGAGTCAGAGAGGGTCGACCTGGAAGGAAGCTTTGAAAATGAATGAGAAGGGGCTAAGGGGTGACAGAGGGTTCAGAAAGGGAGGGGGAGCAATGGCTGGAGTCCAGAGGGCTATAGAACTTCCTCCCTACAGACCTGCATGGCTTACCGCAAGGCCAAGGCCAGAGCAGTGTAGTGGAAAGAACATGGGCACCAGGGTCAGAGAGTCCTACCCTCAAATATCGGCTCTGCGAAGGTTGCTTTGATGACCGTATTATTCACATAAAGAACCCCCTCAGGGAACAGCTGGAGCCCAACAGGCCCAAGACGTGGGTCTTGGGTGAGCTAAGCGAACCCTTCAAAGATTCTGTTCTAGGTAAACTCCCTACCACCCTCGTACAATTCCGTGATAGGTACCTTACAATTCTCTTGTCACTGAGCAAGGCTTTTCTGCTTTTTCAATTGATTCATTTACAAAATGCTACATCAAAAATAGTTACCAACAGGATCCACCGAGATGCCTGAGAGGGTAAGGTAAAGGCACTTGCCACCAAACCTAACAACCTGAATGCAATCCCCAAGACCCATACAGTAAAAGGAGAGAACTTAGGGCCTCCACGTGCATCCTGTGACATACGTGCACACACACACACACACACACACACACACACACACACACACACACACACACACACACACACAGAAATGTAACTTTAAAAAATAGGTACCACCAGGCAGCCTACATGCTTTAAATAGCGTATTACATAATTACGTGTGTATAATAATTAGGTGTGTATAACAATAAGCTCTGATTGGTTGAATGGCATATTCACAATGGAGCAGGATGCTAAAACTCCTTTCTTTATAGCAAATTGATTCTTTATATTTAAAAGTGAAAGGCCACTGACTTCACCAGTCTGTGGCTACAAAATGGGATAACATCTATATTCAAGTCTAGCATGTACAGGTTGTTCTTGGAGTCCTCAAAAAGGGCTTCCCATGAGGCTACAAACCACATTAGGTAGAGCCACCTTGCTAGAGACACCTCCCACACAATTGTCTTCTCTCATTCCTGTGGCTACTGATGCCAAGATTGATGCCGTGGGCTGTGTAGCTGTCATGGAGAGCACATGCGCTGTCCCTGCATATTCCCAAGTCATCAGTCCTCAGTGCCTGAACTGTGCTAGTTCCAAACAGAGGCATGATAGGTGCTCCCATTCCAGCTCAACACTGTAATTCGCCATTCGGGGTTGGGTGCTCTCACAGCCTCCCATAAACAACTCAGTCAGAGCCTAGGCTGGATGCAACCACTCATCATTTCTGATTCTCACTCCCAAGAACTTAGACTCAGTACCTAGGCCAGAGGGGACAGCTCTTGGCCATCTTTCTGCAACCTTTTATCCTTCCTGCTGCTCCTTTCAACCCTTTCCCCCTACAGTGACTCCCCAAGTCCCCAAATATAACAATGAATGCAAAGATCCATGACCCGCAGTGGTAGGGACAAGGGTCAGTGGCACTAAGAGAATCTGAGGGGAATTAGCACCATATAATGGCTTGACAACGTTCAGCTCAGGAGATCATGAAGGCAAAAATACTCTGAACTGGTGGTTCTCAAACCTGTGAGTCAAGACCTTTCAGGGCTTCAGGACCCTTTCACAGGGATCACATACCAGATATCCTGCATATCAGGTAGTTACATCACAGTTCATAACAGTAGCTCCATGACTCAGAACACCTAGCCCTGCCCTGGGTCTCTTCCTAAGTTTCCACACTGCGTTCAATAACATCCTATCATTTTGCTTTGCAGAACTCTGTAAATGGCCATCATCAGCCTGGCCACCAAGGAGGAACTAGGTTAACGTTTCCCAGCTCAGGCACTCCTGTCGTAAAGATGGTGTTGACATGGCATAAGACCTAGCTTCTCTGATTGTAGCTGATAAAGATCCAGGGACTTGCCTCTGCTGGTGTGGCCTTTGCTGAGCTATTTACAACCTTCTCTGGGAAATGCTTCCAAGCATGAGATTCATAAAATAAGAAGTACTGGTTCTTGGAAGACACTGCAGCAGCCAGGGAGGGCTCAAGTATGAATGCTAACCCCATCCGGTCCTTGTTCAATGTTGCTTTTACATAAGCCACTTACCATTTGTTGGCATTTAAATGTTATCATCCATAAAAAGATATCAATACATACTCTTGCAGAATTGTAGAGACATAATAAATAATGTGTGTAAAGCAGCCAACCCTGCTAGCACATTGGGACTGTTGCCTTAATAGTTGTAATAATGACTTGTACTGCGTACCAGAGACACCTCCAGTGACGTAAATAGCCATCACAACTGCCATGGCAAATCCAACATTGATAGTGACAATTCCACCAAGATGTCCTCGACTGAGAACCGCTTGAGCAACAGAGCCACATCCAAGGACCTAGAAAGAAAGGACAAAACAACTCATAAAAAAGAAGTGGGGATGACCATGTCTAATGCGATATGCATTCATGGTGTGCATGTTTTAAGTGAAGTCATGAATTCAGCTTCCTTAGATATCAAACAATTCAAATTATAATGCTTTGGCTGTCTCCATGGCTACATCTAAGTTGCAGATGAATCTTACTACGGGTGTGCAATGTGAACATCTTGCCTACAACTTATAAATCATGTAAGTTCACACCATGGTCTAGATTCCTCTTCTCAAAGGGATGAAAAAATGAAGATTCCAAGTTGGAAGTGTAAAAATTGTCCTCAAATATCTTCTTGATGGTGTTGAATTGATTCTATGTAACCTCTATAAGGTTGTCCTAGGAGGCCCCGTGGAGAAATATAATTTGTATATTAGACATTTAAGATATACAGAGTGATTTCAGCTTACCACCTCCCCAAAGGCAGAAGACAGGTGATACACAGGTGACCTTTGGATGTCCCACTGTCCCCAGTTCAAGGATATACCTACCCATTTTATTTGCAAATTGCTAGACTTAGGAGATGTAGAAGAGCCTGGCTTCTGGAGGGAAGCCCTTGATATGCACGCCACATTGAAGCCTTTGACTTTATCCACGGTCTTGGCACCATACTCTACATTAAGTGATATATGGTGATATTTTATTTGTACTTAAATGTGATTTTATTTGTATGTTAATAAATAAAGTTGCCTAAGGGTCAGAGCTAATAGCAAGCCATAGCAGAAGTCTGGCAGTGGTAGCACATGCCCTTAATCCCGATCACCTGACAGGAAGATCTCTGTGTGTTCAAGGATACCACCAGCATGGAGACACACGCCTTTAATCTCAATACCAACCATAGAAGATCTGGAGGTCTGTATAGATGGGCAGTGACAAGGAGGTCATGTGGTTGGGTTTAACAACCAATGAGAAGGCAAAACAGAAAGTCTATATAAAGACAGATACACAGGAAGTAGGTCTCTTGCGGAGAGGTAGGACAGCAGCGGCAGTGAAGGGTAAGAAAGGGTTTCTGCCGGGCGTTGGTGGCGCACGCCTTTAATCCCAGCAGTTGGGAGGCAGAGGCAGGTGTATCTCTGTGAGTTCGAGGCCAGCCTGGGCTACCAAGTGAGCTCCAGGAAAGGCGCAAAGCTACACAGAGAAACCCTGTCTCGAAAAAAAAAAAAAAAAAAGAAAGAAAGGGTTTCCTTATCCATGCCAGTGGATATCCACACAACCCAGAAGAGAATTTGACATTGCTGCTGCCGCTGTAACTGTTATAGCAATGGCGCCCACCACTGCTACTCTTTCTGGGATTACCATTTCATAATTGCTTACTACAGCTAGCATAATGGAGACCCTGGCAACAAAAGTAGCTACCACAGTTAGTTAATCTTTCATTCTATTGGGCATGATAAATTTAACTCAGTAGTTATGTACATCTCGATTGGCTTTGAAAATTATAAATTTATAAACTCAAGTTCCAGTTGCTTTTGGGATACTATGTATGTAACAGTATGGCTCGTTAAGGAAGGGAATGGCTCAGTTGCCTTTAGCCTACTGGCTATGGGTGAGAGAGGACATCTGTTGGTCTTTTCTGTATCGAACACACAGATTGCAAGCCCAGTACCACTTTGAGATCTTTGGCAGCAATTAACTATGCTGCTCGCACACGATTGAGCCTGTATGAAAATGAGTATTCAGAGACGGGTAATGCCTGGGAAGCACTCACCAACCTAAGACAGAGCACCTGTGTGGCCTGGGCAGGCGTCTCCATGACAGGTAAGGTGACCTGCTGACGTCCCACGCAACCCAAGTCAGAAGCTCATTTTTTAATAAAAGGGGGACCTGTAGGGCCCTGGCCCCTGTTTTGGGTAACTGCTGCCTTGCTTGTGCACCTTGACATTGATATCCTCCCTATGCTAATTCCCTGCCAGGTTCCACCCTCCTGAATGCTTAAGAGAAGTTCCTTGTCTGTGTATCCTGAATAATGGGCGTTAACAGATTAGAAGCAAGATTGTAAAACATCAGTAGCGAACTTCTGCCCTCCAGGGTCCTCCCATTGTGCTGTAAGCCTGTATTTAAGACCTCCTCCCCTGCTCAATAAATGACATTTGTCATTTAAAATTTAAAAAAAATATATATGTAATTGAATGAATACTGCGAATGTAATCTATGAATACCACAAATGTGATTAATATCATGAGTGTAATTAATGAATATCATGAGTGTAATTTAAAAAATAAATAAATAAATTTAATTTAAAAAAAGAATGCAAAAAAAAAAAAGAAAGAAAGGGTTTCCTAGCTCTTAACTACTGCTCTGACCTCTTGGCTTTTAACTCTGAATTTGGCTCTGTGTTTCTTATTTAATAAGATTGTTCATCTACACGGCTACAACAAAAATACCTAACAAGACACAATGCTGAGGCTAGGCAGATGGCTCAGAGCTAAGAGTGCTTGTGAGAAAGCAGGAAGACCTGAATACAAAATCCCAGCAGCCATGTTAAAAACCCCAGTGTTGAGGAGCAGAGACAAGCAGACCTAAGAGCTTGCTAGCCAGCTTAGAGGGAATGATGAGCTCAGGTTCAATGTGGAAGATATTCTCTCAAAAGAGTAAGGTAGAAAAGAATAGAGCAGATGCTAGACACGTGTCCTCCTCTGGTGTCCTCATAGACATACACAGGAATGTACACCTGCACACACATGCATATGCTTGTACACACATGCACATAAACTACACACACACAAACAAACAAACCAAAAAAAAAAAAACCCTGCAATGCTACATACAGATCTGTGCTGCAGTCTTCTGGGTGGTGGCTCTAATGAGGGTCATATAAGCCCCTAATGGCTCAACTTTCCTCCTCCCCCCCCCTCAGCCTACAGTGTGATTTATACCCACCCCATACACTTCCTGCCCCCAAGGTGATTTCAGCATCTAGGATAGAAAGGGAGCTGTTTACCAGCATGAAATCAGGCAGGTCAGAGGCCTCTCTGGGGACAAGTCAGTTCAAGCTTTTCTGTTCCCTCTGGCCCCACACTAGGAGTTCTGCAGCAGAGTCATGACCAGGGGAAGACTCTTGTTTGGAGAGTTAGCGGCCATCTCTGCCCTGGTGGTTTAGAGTAGCTCATCTCAGATCACAGTAATATCCAACCCCACTTTCTGAGAATGTGACTCAGTGCTACTTGCTTCATTCAGAAGTTATCCTCAGCATTTAACTGGCTTCAGATTACAAAGGAAAAATTAAGCCAGGAATGGAGGTTTAATTCTGACAGTCTTGAGGATAGAGACTCTAGGGTAAAAATAGTCGGTAGGCTATAAAATGGAGCCAGGGTGATCTAAAATGGAAAAGAGCCCACTGTGATTACAGCTTGATCAGTTGGTAGAGCATGAGACTCTTCATCTCATGGTCATGGGTTCGAGCCCCACGTTGGGCGCCAGAGGTAGATGAACAATCTTATTAAATAAGAAACACAGAGCCAAATTCAGAGTTAAAAGCCAAGAGGTCAGAGCAGTAGTTAAGAGCTAAGAAACCCTTTCTTACCCTTCACTGCCGCTGCTGTCCTACCTCTCCGCAAGAGCGCTACTTCCTGTGTATCTGTCTTTATACAGACTTTCTGTTTTGCCTTCTCATTGGTTGTTAAACCCAACCACATGACCTCCTTGTCACTGCCCATCTATACAGACCTCCAGATCTTCTATGGTTGGTATTGAGATTAAAGGTGTGTGTCTCCATGTAGCCAGAAAAACAATGAAGAGTACAGTACATACTCAGTGTGTTATTTTAACCTTCAAAAAGAAGAGCATGGTCCTGTGTGGTGGTGTAGGTTGTCTGACTTGTAAGAACAACACCTTTCCTATTTTCAGGCCCAGAAAGGAGCTGTTACTTGTATTTACCTTGTTTTTTTCTAGTCTATAAGGAAACCCTATTGGATTACATTACCTATTTGAATTCTTCACGCCAAACCTAACCCAAGATTCAATTCTCTAACATTCAATTATACTGTGTGCAGTTTACAATCAGTTCTAAGTTGGTCTTAGTTTCTGTGCTGAAGGGGTTAAACTCTCCCACTTTTACAACTGAATTTAGGTTTCAGTTCTCTGAGAGGGGCAAACAGGTGTCTCTCCCAGGAAAGGGTCATTTATCAACAAACTACATCAAGGCCAAGGGAGAGAACACGAACAAGGCCTGAAGCCAGCCACATGATATCTCAAGGACAAGTCCTACAGCCCTGCTTCTGGGTCACTTCTGTTCTTGCCCAAGCTTGTGCAAATATATCCAAAGATAAAACTTCAGCCAATTAAAAGTATACTAATGTAACTAATGCTTGCTTAACTAGTTACATTTGAGATGACCTCAGTGTCCCTGAAACTTCCCTTAGCTGTTCTTAAAAAGAGCCTACAGGCTCCTCTCAGGGTTGTCACCATTTTGTACAGGTATAGTAAATAAACACTCTTCCCTCTTACATAATATTTGAGTCTGGGGTCTCCTTCAGCATTTCCTTGAACTCTACAGTACCTAGAAAACAATCTTTAAGGTTTCTTTCCACACCAACATCCAAGCATATGCCAATATCTGTCGTTAATGTTCTGTTTCCAACACTTCTCTGCAGATCTCATAGATCTACAAGGTCACTTTCTCATTCTTTAAAAACAAAAACAAACAAGAGCAAAACCTAAGAGGCTAGAAAGATGGCTCAATGGTGAAGAACACTTGCTGCTCTTGCAGGAGATCTGTGTTCAGTTCCCAGTACCCGAATTAGGCAAGTTCACAACACCTATAACTCCAATCCCAGAGGATCTACCACCTGCTTCTCATCTCCCTGACTACCAACATGCACATGGTACATATATAGACAAGCACACACACACACACACACATACACATGAAAGTAAATTTTAAAATTTCTAATTCAAAATTTTAGTTAGCATACCAAACAATGGGTTTCATTATTACAGTTTCATAATATATCATTGTACTTTGCCACCCACTGTCTCCTCTTCCCCTCAGACAATCTCCCTCTGCTTTAAGGTCATAGAGGAAGAGGGATGATGAATGAAGATAAAATGACAGACAGACAGATGATAGGTGGATTAAGTTCCTGAGAAGAAATACAATATTTTGTCTTTCACTTTCTTGACAAGACCTAGGATGTGCTCAACCTAGCTCCTTCTCCAGGGGAGCTGGACAAGTCCCTCAGCCATGGAGGAGATGGAAGGCATGACAAAGCCATGGATCTGCTCCTCATTGTGTCCTTTGCTTTGCCCCCAAACTCTCTTTCACCTTTTACTTATATTCTTGAACTATCTTTACCAGGCACTCCCTCATCAGTTCAACCTACTCAACTGCCTTTCTACAAATAACACCATCTCCTACTGGACTCAGTCCCTGTTAATAGACTGGAAGATCAGAAGATCATGTGAGTGTTGAGTTCCACCTCCACAGCACTACCTCAAATTTAAGATTATATTTCTTTTGGGTATGAATCCTAGATTCAGGCAGGGTTTGGCAGGACATTTCATTTTTTCTCCACTGAAATTGTCTGAAGACATATGAATTGTTCCTGCACTCATATGTCTGCCTTGTGAGTGGTATTGGATACCCACTGAGTCTTGAACCAGAGTGAAGACCAGAGTACCTACGAGTGTCTACTGCATGGTGTCTTGGCTTCTGCATAGCATGCTGGTTGGGTTTAAAAAGTGAGCACCACATAGCCCCAGAGTCTATGTTCTTAATTCCTATCCCATGTCCCTTGCAGTCTATACTATTTTGATAATTCTGAACTTACAGCAGACCGGGGGATCTACTATAGGCATTATTCCTACACTACACATACATACACAGAGAAAGAAAAGATCCATGTGTTAAATTTCCTGGTCTCTGTAATAGTTTCTAATATATTCATGTCAAATAATCAGAGTGTTGCTTTTTCTGCTGGGTAAGAAAGCACCCTTAATGATTGTGTAAATAAACACAACAAAAGCCTTAGCTCAGGCTTGCTTCATGGGATTTTTCAATAAAGGTTCAAATGAGATAACACTAATGAAAGCGCTATTTAAATAGCAAAGGGCAGTCATCAATGGAAACGCAGGATATTGTTGTTTTAAGTGTAAACTCAAAAGGAAAGCTAAGAGTCAGTGGATTCAAATAATTGGATCCATGAACGTAACCATGAACGCACTTCCTGGCAATAACCAGCAGGGAGAGGCTACACTTAGGACAGCAGGAGGTTGCTGTGCTAATCACGATCAAATGTGGGCGAGGGGGAAACCACAAGACTTCAAGT
>CABHPR010121777.1:4548-17669 GCA_902168415.1 Peromyscus melanophrys | reverse complement strand
TAGCATGAATGTGGATTTCAGCAAACATTTTATTTTTTAATGTGAATTATGCGTTTCAGTATGTTCTTTATTTTTGTTTATGGTTCAGGAAGGTTTCTAGTTTCCCCAGGGCTTGTCCTATCACTTGTCTATTACCATATTTCTGACAATCACAAGGGATTGGATGAGTATCAGTTTCTCCCCATAAAAGGTTGCATGCGATCTATGAAAGCAGAGAGAAAGTTTGTGGTGCACGATGTGACACGCACAACTCTATGAATGTATCTGGCTGGGAGATGGCTCAGAGGGTAAAGCACTTGCCATGGAAGCTTGAGGACCCAAGTTTGAATCCTCAGAGGCCAATGACAGCTGGAAGGGATGGCGTGCATCTGTAATCCCAGATCTGCCATAGGGAGTTAGAAGAATAGGAGAGCCCCTGGCAGCTGTGGGCCAGCTAACCTGGCATACTCAGGGGTGAGCAGCAGAGATACCCATCTCAAACAAGGTGAATGGTGGCAACCAAGACGCAAGGATGTCTTCTGACCTCTAAGTGCATACCATGACACGCGTGGACCCACACTCACATACTTGTACACATATTGTATACCCACAAATATCATACACACAAAAGTAAAAAAATGATCTCTATGGAAGATATACAATATGGGCACCTTACAAGACGTTGACATTATAGTACTGTTTACTTAAAAAGTGGACAGTCAACTTTCATGAAAGGAAAGGATATTTGTTACAAGGCTGCATAAAATCTTTTATTGAAAGTGCAAAGCCAACACAAACTGAAAACCCTTGCTGGGCAGGTGTCATAAGCCTCACAGACATGGGATGTCTCTGCTATTTCCCCATGATGGTTGGATTCTATCACTTACTTCATTCCCGTGCCTTGGGAATATGGGCTTGTACTTAGCTATCCTGGTCTGTCTACACCCTAAGGCTTTCCAACCTGACCTCATGCCACTTGGTATGTTTCCCAGTAAACATTTACAAGAGCAAGGGAGCATATTTTGTTGTATTTTATGGAACATTTCATATCATGTTGTGAGTAGATTTACAAATCAGCCATGTTTTTCCTTCCTGCTGAATCTGGACACATCTATAGGGTTTTCTTCAAGCAAACAACCATCTTTGTGGATGTGGACTAGTGTTGATATGTCTGATATAGGCAATCTTTTCTGTGTTTTTACAAGTTACCAGAGCAGAATTTCAAGAAAGAACCTTTGAATATGGGCATATATGGCTTCTATGTAAGCAAAAGAGTAGGAAACATTTCATTAATGTGATAAAATGTACTTCCCACAAAATTTACCATCCTAACAATTTTCTGAAAATCATTCATTGACATTGAGTATTTTCAGAGTGTTATACAACCATTCCATTTGCAGAACTCTGTAGCATTCCAAAAAGAAACTATATGTAACACACACACACATACACACACACACGCACACACACACACACACACACGCACACGCGCACACGCACACGCACACATACACACACTACCCCTTTTCCTTTTCCCACACTCCTGACCTTGGCTGTGCTTTCCACTTTCTGTGGGTTTGATCATTATAGAGCCACCTCATAAAGTATTTATCTTTTTTTATTCATTTTTGTGTCTTCACAATCCTGCATCTTGATCCTATTCATTTCCTGTCCCTGTACATTTATCTTTTAAAATCTTTTTTTTTTTTTTTTTTTTTTTTTTTTGAGACAGGGCTTCTCTGCATAGCTTTGGAGCCTTTCCTGGAACTCACTCAGTAGATCAGGCTGGCCTCGAACTCACGGAGATCCACCTGCCTTTGCCTTCCAAGTGCTGGGATTAAAGGTGTGTGCTACCACTGCCTGGCTTTAAAATCTTCTTCAAGATAAGGAAGCAAGATTGAGTCAAGTCTTCATGTATCTCAAATTCCCTATATAGCTAAGGCTACCCTTGATCTCATGGTTATCTTACCTCTATCTCTCAAGTTATGATTTGGCTTATTTCAGGTAATATCATGTTTTAGGTTCAACGATATTGTAACATGTCAGCCTTTCATTTCTTTTAAAGAAATTTGTTTGTATATGCTGCATTTTTTGTACATGAAGATTGGCATTTGAAACTGGGCTCTCTAGTGCAGAACTAGTATGGCAGGTTTACTTGTTGGCAAAGGTGGTTATAACATGACAGATCAAATAAGGTTCACATCATAGGTCTTTTGATAGTCTGGTCACTTGTTCTATCACTGCTGGAACTTGGGATTTTAATTTAATTTCCTGAGATTTCTCTTCAGCTGTCACAAGGATAAAACAATACCTTCTAAAGATTTGTTCTCTGGTTTCGAGAAAATAATACATAGTATGTATATAGTGTGACTCATGGTCAGTGTCTAGAAAATACATCCCCCTTCCACTCTTTACACATTGCTCCGCCCCAGAAATTCCTCCCAGTGACAAAGGGTGTGGAGGGCCATATAGGATGAGAATGAGACCTGCTTTAGCATGAAGCAGCTCCTTCCATATACTTTCAGATTATCTTCATCTTTCTCAACATGTCCATTATAGCCAGCTAACTGGAAAGATGACTGAGTCATTAGGAGCCACAAATTAAATATCACCACTGGAGCTGCCTGGAAAGGGCCTCTAGCATATAGCAGAGGGGGTGTATGCTTTAGAATTTGCTTCTCAAAGCACCAGATTTGTAGTGTCTAGTATTCATTTCACCAGCTTGATCTAGGTTTGCTCCTCTGTAAAGCAGTAAACCTGTTCCTTTGACATTCTGGCCTTCAAGTCTGAATTATTTTTTTTTTCTTGTCAAGCCTCTAACCCTAGCAATCAGGAGGCTGAGGCAGAGATATCATTCCTTTGATGCCACCCTGGACACTACAGAGAGAATCTTGTCTCATAAAACCAAAACTGAAGATAAACATTTTTCTAAATGTTTTCTGTGGCATTTTCCACATAGGCAGGACTCAGAAAAATCCCTGTCTTTCTTCTTCCAGTATAGTTCTTCTTGGTACAAACATAATAGCAATTAACCTTTGTGTAGCACCATAATGATGGCATAGAATTGACCAGGATTTTCAAAACTATGCCTTAGACTTAGAAGTAAAGGCCTCTTCATCTGCTGTTAATGGTTCTCTCTCTGTCTCTGTCTCTGTCTCTGTCTGTCTATCTGTCTGTCTCTCTCTCTCTATGTGTATATGTGTGTGTGTGTGTGTGTACGTGCATGACAAAGTATGAGGAAAGTGACAAGGAGATGCCCACTTAAGATGTCCCTTTCCTGTGCTGGAAAGTAGAGCTGACAATGCGATCTGCTTTGAAAACCCCGATGGTGTCCAGGAGCACCTGAGTGCTAAGAGGAGAGCCAGGCACGGAACAGCGCCTTTCTTGGCACGTGAGGAAAGTATCTGAGGTGGAATGGGCTAGTCTGTAGAAAGTGCAAATGGGACAGGACATTTCTTTCACTTACGTTGTAAAGGTACTCTACCTGCTCTAGTGCACACACACACACACACACACACACACAACACACACACACACACACCCAGTAAAAGTTTGTAGTATGATCCAAAAGCAGCTATTCTTACTTCACTGTTCCTTGCTATAAGTCAGAGCAACACCAGACTATCACCAGTGATGAATAATGAATTAACAGTGTTGTTTATATGCTAAGGACAAATTCTTAATTCTTCTGTATAAGAATTTAGTACATGAGGAGAACCAAAGGTCAGGTAACAGTAGCCATGTGCTGGCTCCTCTCCTGTGCACTTGACACCCAGAGTACTCAGTCAGTCCAGTGTGAGGATATCAATAAGCTGATCACACAGAAGCTCAGCTACTGCCTTCTGTTATTCTTAGGGAAAGTCATTGGCGGCTCTGAAGGTACTGAATGGACTTCCTCGCTTCACTATGACGAATCCACAGAATTGTGTATGATGTTGGAGCCATTCCCTGGGGTAGACGTAGGGCTGGTACATCAGAGAATCCACAGAAGTTTGTATGATGTTGGAGCCATTCCCTGGGGTAGACGTAGGGCTGGTACATCAGAGAATCCACAGATTTGTATGATGTTGGAGCCATTCCCTGGGGTAGAGGTAGGGCTGGTACACCAGAGGCAGGTCACTTTCATCAAGTACACAATGTTCAATAACTTCACGGTCTGTAAACTTTCTTCTTTCTTTTGCTTTTGTATATTAATTTTTCTTTCCAGTAATTGTTTGCAAACATGTCATTTGGTTCTGAAAGGAAATTTGAATCTAATCCAAATTTTTAAAAACATTCTGAACAGAAAAGCTAAATAATTCATATGTAAAGCTGTTATCAAATTAAGCTGATTCCACTCCCCATAACAGCTCAATTTTTTCAAGGATTGAGTAAAATAATTGCACGTGTTCTCCTCTCAGATGTCCACACCTCCTCCCCTCTAGGAATCCTTTAAAGGAATACAGTGGTTATTGCTTCAGATTCCATGTGTGAAGTGTCTATTGGAGTGGGGTTGTGAAGTGTTATGCTAAGTAACCAGACTGGAGAATTTGTGTGTTTATGAACATGGATGTTTTTAAGAAAACCTTTTTTTCCTCCATGTTAAATACTTGAAGGTTTTACTGCCATGGACAGTATATAAGGTTAATTAGGAAAGGCTGAAGGGAGTGATGTAAAAGAGAAAAGGTAAAAGGAGGATCATCAAATGGCACACATGACTTTTTACTTTGTAAGTACCCCTAGAGATTGTTCACAAGGCAATAATGTTGGAGGGCCTTGACCGCCTTTCCATCCTCATGGTCTCCTGACTACCCTTATGCATAGGTAGAGTGTTGTCCATGCAGACAGCTTGTTTCCCCCATCCATCTCACAAACTGAGGAATGAGAAGGTTCAGGAGAAGTGAGCATTGGCAACACTGGAGAGAACCAACATGGACTGTCACATACAAGAGTCCAACTCCTTTGGAGGAGGTCCTCAAGGGGATGTCATAGAAATAAGAGAAAGTACCAATTTCATAATGGAAGAAAAAAGTCTGAAATAGAATATATGTGTATATACATATGTACACACACACACACACACACACACACACACACACACACACACACACACACATATCCAGACCAGGATGCTGGAATAGGAAGGATCAACGCATGTATATTCACAGAAGGCTATGGGGCAGGGCGGGGACAGGATTGGACAGGTTAGAAAACAGCAAAATGCCAGACCACACAGAATCATGTTATATGTAAAATATTAAATTCTAAGTGCCCTGATTTGTCAGATATAACAAATAAAAGCAGAAGCTAGTTTGTCCTTTATGATATTTGTCCTTTGTGATAAAGAACATATCCTCGTTGGTTTACATTATGGTGGGAATGTAGATTAGACATCTCTAACCTGGAAACCCCAAACCAGAATGTTTCAAGTGCTGACATGTTGCTGTAAGTTGGAATATTCCACAGCAGAGAATTCTATTGTATGTACAAATATGGTGGTTTGAATGAGATGACTCCCATAAGTATGGGTCATTTGAATATTTGATCCCCAGTAGGTAGCTATTTAAGGAGGATTAGGAGGTGTGGCCTTGCTGAAGGAAGTATGCCATTAGGGACAGTTTGAGGTTTCAAAAGCCATGTGCACTTTCTAGTACCTCTGCCTGCTTCCTGTCTGTGGTTCTGGCTGTGAGCTTCCAGCTGCAGCCCCAGTCAGCTACCACTGCTCTGCTACCATGGACTCTGACCCTCAGCAACCATAAACCCAAAGCAATCTCTTATTTCTATAAGTTGTCTTGGTTACTATGTTTTATCACAGCAATAGAAAAGTAGCTAATTATTAAGTATATGAATAAAATACCCCCAGGTTTTGTGAATAAGAAATATGTGACATGTAAATAAATATTTGTTTAGACTTGATTTCATGCCCAAAGATTTTGCTTTATGCATCCACAAATATTCTCAAACATGAAGTACTACTAGCCCCAAATATCTATGTGTGCACATGTGCATGTGAGTGTTCATGTGCAGGCACATAGCTGTATACAAATACATGTGCACATGTGTGTATTCATGTGAAAAACAGAGGTCAGCCTTGGGTTCTGCTCCTCAGTGCCATCTACTTCATTGATGTTTATTGTTGTTGTTGTGTTTTGTTTCATTTTATTTTAGGCAAAGCCTCACTGGCTGGGGGCTTATTGATTAGGTTAAGCTGGGTGTTCACTGAGTGTCAAAGATCTGCTTGTCTCCACCTCCCTAAGATCCCAACCTTGTGCCAGCACACTTAGCTTTTTTATGTGGGTTCTGGAGATCAAACATAGGCCCTCATTCTTGGGCAGCAAGCACTTCATGGACTAGGCCATCTTCCAAGCTCCCTAAGAATTTTTGAATGAAAGATAATAAATATATATGATGGGAGGAATAAAGAAAAAAAGGAAATATAAAAAGACAAAATTATCTGAAAATCAAGTTGACCTTAGCTGGCACTGGCAACTGAGGAGAACTGTGATCTGAGGGGCTTTCTAAAAGATCAGACACATCTTTCTGTTTCCTCAGTTAGAATTTTGGCTGCTGCTTTCTGATCCCCAGGAGGAAAAGCAGATGAACTCTAGGTCCCAGAGTTGATGGCAGTGTGGTTTCCTGGAACCGCACTTTTCCTTCCCACTGCTGACCATGAAACTTCAAAGGACTGACTTTTGAGTTCATTTGAGTAAAGAGGAGTTACAAGTCAGGCCATTGGCAGAGCCTGAGAAGGTACAGAGAACTCTGCTCCTCAGTGTGGGCAGCAGCATCAAGGATGGGAGGTGGAAGTCAGGTGCAGAATGGCTTGGTTGCTATGGTTGGGCCTTTGACCCCCCGGGTGGCTATGGTTGGGTCTTTGCCTTCCTGGGTGCCTATGGTTGGGCCTTTACCTACCTGGGTGCCTATGGTTGGGCCTTTATCTACCTGGGTGTCTGTGGTTAGGCCTTTACTACCTGGGTGTCTATGATTAGGCCTTTACTACCTGGGTGTCTATGGTTAGGCCTTTACCTACCTGGGTGTCTATGGTTAGGCCTCTGCCTTCCTAGGTGGCTATGGTTTGGCTTTTGCCTACCTGGGTGGCTATGGTTTGGCTTTTGCCTACCTGGGTGACTTGTGGGCCTTTGCCTATCTGTCATTGACTGAAATGTGAATGCTGTAATTGGCACTTATTCAAATAATTTTTGACACAAGATTCAGTCTTTACATTTTTTTTAAGAATTTCATATATAAGTATACTCTATACACATCATTTCCACTCCCCCCTATTTCTCCACCATCATCTCCCTCCACCTAGAATCACTGTTAGTTATGTATATATATAAATATATATATATATATACAAATATAAAGCCTACTGAGTCCAGCTAGTGCTTCAGATGGATTTAGGCCTGTCTTCTTGGGATTGGATAATATATGAGGGGCTCATCTCTGGAAAAGTTTGATTCACCCCCCCTTAGCAGCCATTGACTGCCTGTAGCTAAAAGATGCACTCTTAAATTGGGTTTTTAGTTTATTTACATACTCTGATAAGTTACATGAGGGCTCAAGTTATAGAAGGAGCTTTGGGCCAAATTAATTTAATTTGACACTACTTGCCTTTTAGGGCTCAGCCCAAACACAGTTAACACCTAGACACCAATCTTTATTCCCACACTAAAAGGTCCTGTTAGATATTCTCATCATGCACAGGTTAGATTTGAAATTGTCTGTAATCTGTGTTCTCTATCAAAGGAGGATTTCACAAGGGCCCAGACTATGACTTCCCCTGTTGCTCACCTCTCATCCAGGCAAGGACCACAAAAACCAGACAAGTTCAGTGTGCTTTCCTTGAATATATGAATTAAATGAAGTATCTTTAAAGTAGCCTTTGGGTAAATGGTTCACCGTGTTTTCTGAATCAAATTTCTGAGATGCCACCTGCTAAGGGCTTTATTTACTGAGCCCTTCCAGCTGTCAGGTATTATGAAAAATACTGGATATATCTGAACATAGGTCAGTGTCCTTATGGAAAGCATAAAGTAGTTGAGGACATGAGATAACCCAGAAAATGACACCAAGGAAAGCCATGGGAAATGCAGTGAAGAATCTGAATAGTGATCGAATTTTAATATTCATCAATCTGTTGCCTAGGTTCTATGAACCAGACACATAAGAGTACATGGATGTGCTTACCATGGAAGTGTGCTAACTTCCTGGATTTACATACACATCATTGTAAGCAAATGTTCTTATGTGACACTCTTTAGCTTTGATCAGAGGGATCAAATATATCAAATGCTATTTTAAGAGGCAAGTCACATAAATGAATTGTTGATAGAAGGAAATTTAGAAACATTTTTCCCAAGAGTCTGATTTAGTAGTCCAGGGCCTCATGATCTTCCTGCCTCAACATCTGGAAGGCCCAGATTACAGCCATCTTCATTAGCATTCAGAGACATGAATCTTTAAATTATAAATACTACTTAATGATCAGATTGACCCAAAATAGTCAGATAGTAGGTTTATTGAGGAAGTGTAAAAGGATTTTTGAGGGCTGTTTGATATAGTAAAGTATTAGGAATAAAATACCTCTCTGCTGATAAGAGAATAGAGAAGTGAAATTCTCTTTATCTTTCTTAAGAAGAATTCTAGGACTCAAGTCCTGGACCAGCACTTCCCAATACAGACGGAGCTGTTGTGTGAGGCTCTCAGTAGCTACATTGCAAAGCTAAAAAGAAAGCCTAGTTCTGTAGTGGGTAGCTGTTCCAGCTTTGACCTGGAAGTACTACCCCCATTGAGGCTTCAGTAACTGTCATGCCTACGAGGTGGGGCCCAGACAGGAGTGCTTATTTAAGACCCGAGATCCAGAGGTGCCGGCTCTCTTGGTTCCTGGATCCTGGATGCTGGAGGTATATTGAGCAGAGTTTTCCAGAGAACATCACAGGACGGCGCTACTCCTTTCCCAGACCCTGTAACCTATCCCTTTACTTGTAAGTTACCCCACAAAAGAAACCTCCCTTTTAACTATATGGAGTTGCCTTAATACTACAACCAATATAGTTCATTTCCCATAGTGAGAAGAATTAGATATATGCTAGCATTAATAGTGTGTTTTGTTAAATCTGTCTTCTGCATTATTCCAGTGCATTATCAATATAAAAAGTTCTCACTGACCTCTTTTATATTCCTTCTTTGTATTGTCTTCCTTACATGGTATGCATGTACACTTAGAGGACAATCTCCAGTTGGGTGCTAACTCTTCATTAGAAATAACTGATCTACATTGAACTTTCATAAAATAGATATCTACAAAAGCAGATGCATGGGTCTTAATGAATCTCACTGGTTTTCTTACAACAAAACTACATTGCAAAAAACACTTAAAAGTGTTCTAATAACTGAATAAGAATATCTAGTTTTAATATAAATTATTTAAATGCAGACTAAAATTGAGAATTAAGTTACCTGTTTGTGCTGGCCACATTTCATGTGCTCAGTGGTCACATATGGGTAGTGATGATGATAACAGATGACTCGAATACATAACTACTTGTAAATTGACAAGCAGATTACAAAAGCATGATGGTGCAAGGGTAATACCTGTATCACAAGAGCCATACTAAAATTCAAGTTAAATAAATAAATCCAACATCCACAGAAATCCAGTGCTTTTCATTTTTCACACTATATTTATATGTAGCAGTAACAGTACTTGGAAAGAGTAGGCTGTGCCTAGGGGGTGTGGCAAGACCAAGAAATACTATGGAAGAAGTGGTACCTGAGTGCCACCTCTGAGAGCCAGGGCTGCCTTTGTGCTGTTGTTGGTGGCAGACTTTACACTCCTCAGTTTTAGGTATTTGGGAAGCAAATAAAAATCAGCAGCATTAGTCCCACTTCGAACAATGGCACAATCGGAATCTCACTGAAGCATTTTATTTTCATGTTCACATTCTCAAATGCTTTGTTTTGAAATTTCTCCTAAAAGAGTAAATGGAATCCTGTTGGCTGTCATCAGCTCCAGTTAATGCCATCAAGAGCATCACCATGAAACAATCAGAGGGCTTTGCCTGTGTCTGAGCATCACATGCTGAGAGCCTGTTGACTAAGGAAGAATCCAAATGTGGCCCTGGAGTTACAGCTCCTGGTCATGTGATTCCCTAACTGTTTGCCTTTATAATTTTGTTCTATTTTAGAAGCCATAGTTCCTCACAGTGTGAGTATATCTAGACATAGGCTTTTGAAAAATAGCAATGTAAATTTGAGTCTCATTTACACCATTAATTTAGTCGTGACCATGTACCAATAAAATCCTTTATGCTAAGAGTTTTGCCTTTTTATCTGATGGATCAGCTTCTGTGGGCCTCAGTAGATGTTATTTTTGTCCTTCCTCCTGCCCCCTCCCTCCAACATCATTTACTACTGAGATATTAGCAACAGAGAAGGGTAAGAGGGCCACATTTGTTTTGCCAGGTTGTAGAGGAGGTGCATTCTGGGTCCTAATACCCACAATGCATTAATGCTGTTTCAGAGGCTTCTGTACGCTTTCTGAACATTCTGTTCTACTTTAAGGTTTAAAGATACTGTTCTAAAGCTTTCCTGGCTGCTACTGGGTAGAAGTTAATCAAGGAATTGAAACCTTGAAGTCTAATTCATGAAAGGACTGCTCATCTGTCAATACAGACTTGTCCTGCTATAATTAAAGATCTGTCAAACCCCATTCTCTTATCCAATAAACCCATGTTTTTGTGATTTTAGGGTTTAACTTGGTTGTAAGTTTCTCTGTGCTATAGAACAGTACATGTAATCTGTTCATGAGTGCACATTTTAGCACAAGTCAAAGGGAAAAAATCAATCTGGCTGTTTTTGACTTATAACAGTTAAAAGAGAAAAATTGAAAGTATTAGATTCTAGATAAGTACTTCTGCTTTGCAGTTCAGGACTTGAGAGGATGTTTATATTACTCACCATGTTGGTTTGTGATCTGGATAATTTTATTTTATTATTTTGAAACTCTATAATCAACTGAGTAATTAAATAGGTTTATACATTGTCCCTTCCATAACTTGGCTCCTCAGTGTGGTGATATTTTATTTGTGCACCCCAATAAAGCTTATCTGGAGATCAGAGGAAAAAGCCAGCCACTATATTAAACATAGAAGTCAGGCAATGGTAGCACATGCCTTTAATCCTAGCATTCAGGAGGCAGAGATTCATCCGGATCTCTGTGAGTTCAAGTCCACACTGAGAACAGAGCCAGGTGTGGTGGCACATGCCTTTAATTCCCAGTACTAGTTAACCATAGAGGTCTGGAGGTCTATACAGACAGACAGGAAGTGATAGAGCTGGGTGGAAAGAGGAAGTAATGAAGTTGGGCACAGAAAGAATATAGGCATGGGTATACAGGAAGTAGCTCTCTCTTGGGGGGAGATTTTCCTAGCAGTAAGTATGTGGCTGGCTTCTTTCTGCTTCTCTGATCTCTCAGTTTTTACCCCAATATCTGGCTCTGGGTTTTTTTTTTTTATTAATAAGACCATTTAGCAATTCATCTTACACCTCAGTACTTCAAATGTGCACCTCACTGTTGTTATATCATAGGCTCAGAGAGTAGCAAAAGCCACAAGCTTTTAGTCAGTGCCCAGTTATTGCTAAAGAATTAAAATTAATTATATATTCTGGGATTAAAAATAAAGATTTTATTTATATATACATGTGTGTGCATGTGTGTGTGTATGCATGTGTGTGTGTGTCCATGTCCCTACACACACACACACACACACACACACACACACACACACACACAGAAGGCAGTTGCCAGAAGTTCTGAGGGTTGAAGGGACTCTGATGCTTATGGCTTAAGTACTTCAGATTTGTTTTCTATATAGCTGGAGATGATTACTTTTGCAAGGTAGATCATCTTTTGGAACCATACTTCTCTCATCTATAAAATGGAGCTAAAGGTTTTTGCTGATTTATATCTACATATCTGGTGTAATGAGTGAGTGCAGGAAAGAGTAACAGAAAACAGAAGAACTGGTTTCTCATCATCATTTATTCACATGGCATCTTATTAAGATAATTGTTGTGGGTGCAGTGTCATAGGAAGTGGGTGGGACTAGACTGGTCATGTCTGTGATAACCCAACTGCCGATACTGTTGCTCTGGGATGGTGACTTGCTGGTAGCACTCCCCTCGGCATCACTGAGTTGCCACTTGTACAGCTGACTTGTAAACATCCACATCAGAGCAGAGGAGATGCTCAGAATGGTTCATATTTGGAAGATTAGTTCTCTAACTAGTCTGCATATCCAAGACAGGGGCTGGTGTGAAGACAAGGAAAATTCAGGAGCAGAGAATTTCTGAATTCCTTCTCTTTTGTTCAAGTGCACATAGCATAGACCTGGGCACAAGGAAGGTGCTCCGTCAATGTGGTGGTTAGAATGAGAATGGCCCCCAAAAGCTCATATATTTGAATGCTTGGTCACCATCTAGAAGAACTATTTGCTCATTCAACATAAGCCTAAGTTCTTCTCTCCTGTGCTTTTTTGGGACTCAAAAGACAAGAGA
Source organism: Peromyscus melanophrys (assembly GCA_902168415.1). NCBI lineage: Eukaryota > Metazoa > Chordata > Mammalia > Rodentia > Cricetidae > Peromyscus > Peromyscus melanophrys. Next base: position 5,150 of record CABHPR010121777.1, on the reverse strand, counting down.
AGGGAGTGACTTCTGATAAATTTAAGTGGTTTCTGATAAATTTTGAGTGCCGTTTCCCTGAGAATAATGAATCAGAAAGAGTTCCACAGAGCCCTGGGAGCACATCAGACCATCATGTTTGATAAGCTTTTGGTGATGTCCAAGTGTATGGTAAAAGTGAGTCTCCTCGGGATCCGTGGGAAGCTGCCGTGCAGTGTTGTTGCCACTTATTTAAAATGTGCATCTTCACTTGGTGAACACAAAATATTGCTGTGAAATGGGAATGAGGAAGCAGAAGAGTAAAAATGAGATTTTTTTCCCCTAGGGAAAAATGATTTCGAAAAGATTTTTATTTAAAATTGAGTGGCAATACTGTCTTAGTTGGGGTTTCTATTGCTGTGCAGAGACACCATGACCATGGCAACTCTTACAAAGTAAAACATTTAAATGGGGTGGCTCATTTACAATTTCAGAGGTTCAGTCCATTATCATCATGACAGAGAGCATGCAACATGCAGACAGACGTGGTGCTGGAGGAGTAGCTGTGAATCATATATCTTACAGGCAGCAGGAAGCCAACTGAGACACTGGGAGAGTATCCCGAGCATAGGAAATCTCAAAGC
>CABHPR010121776.1:2588-22823 GCA_902168415.1 Peromyscus melanophrys | reverse complement strand
CTTGTCTTCATCTTCCTTAAATATGTTAACATTTGTATGGCATTCAGGAAGATTAGTAGTCATTTTCCATTGTGGTAATTTAGCACACTGTGCCCATATACAAAATTTAGAAAAGATCACAGATTATAGTTAAGCTCCATATAGAAAAGAAATTACATAGTTGTATTATTTTAATATGCCTGACTTTCTAGTTTTAATGTATCTTATTAATAAGTGATAATTTCACACCCTGTAAACATTTGTTCCCGACTCCTCATGCTAATCTCCCCAGCTTCCCTTCCCTCCTGATTTTCTATTTTTATGACATAGTTTTACCTGCACAACTACAGCAGTGCGCTCGTCAACTGTGACTACTACGTAACGCTCTGTGCTTCCAAACAGTTTCAGTGACTCACAGCAGCATCTCTCCACTAGTGTGATATTATAGCTGCAAAAGACAATATTCTACATATCAGCCATGGATTCCCCTGTCCTCCCTCCTCCAGCCCCCCCTCCCCGCCCTCCCCCCATCCCACCCCTCATTCCCATCTCCTCCAGGGCAAGGACTCCCCTGGGGATTCAGCTCAGCCTGTCATAAAATAAATTAAAAAAAAAACTAGTTAGAAAAAAAAAAGACAGTATTCTTCAGTGAAAATAACGTCACGGCTAAAAATGCTCTTCAGAGTATTGTGCTGTCCTTCTGAATATTAAATTATGTGAATTACTGTTTTTTTCATAAATGAACTTACCATTTAAATTTTGGATGAAAATTATGATTTATTCAGTATATAAAAGAAGGCAGACCCTTCTTTAATCTGTACCTGCTCAGCTTGGAAGGCCTCTGGTGTGTTTTCTATTGGTTTCACCTTGAATTGTGTTAATCTTTTTAAATTTTTATTTATTTATTTAAAGATTTAGCTTTAATTTTTATGTATGTGTATGCATGCATGTGTATGTGAGTGCGTGTGTACTCTGGTGCCCATGGAGGCCAGAATGGGGCATCAGATTCCCTGGGTCACCTCTAGAGTAACAGGTGTTTATGAGCTGCCCAATCTGGGGGCTAGGAACCAAACTCTGGTCCTCTGCAGGTACTGTTAATCGCTGAGCCTTCTCTCCAGCCCATGCTAATTCTTTTTTCACAGTGACAATCCTTTTAAAAGGTGTATGCTGTCTTACTAATTGTGCTGACCATTAGTCTGTATACTACCATTACAAATGTTTTCACCTATTTATCCTAGTTCTTCAACAGTGACTCAGAAAATCAAAACATCGCATCAAAAGATTGTAAGAGTCTGCATTTATCAGAATTTCCTCCTCTCTATTTTAAATGGACTTACTTTTAGAGGTCAAACTGTTGCTGGAGGTTAAATCCAGGGCCTCACAAATCCTCAGTGGCCTCATAACACATACTAAGTTCACAGGACAACTGAGCTACAACCCAAGTCTGTGTGTACACTTTAACTGCTTTTATGAGCTAACTGTTTTCACAAGTACCCTATTATAGCCTTTCAATGTGAAAACAAAAGCACAGAATGTTGATCTGCATTTTATCTGAAGTAGTAGGTCACTTTTCCTTCATTGATGTGTACTTCAATAATCCTGTGTACTTTGATACAGTATTTTTTAATTTAAAATGCTCAATGTTGATATAACCTTAGAACTAATGACCTGAAAACCCAATCTTTCATTTAGAACTTCCTTGTCCTGTTTTCCATGCTGTTTTCAAGCAAAATTATCATTCTGAATATTGCAAAATGTTTATATGTGCTGGTAACAAAAGAAATGTAAATAAAATGCAAATTAAAGAAAAATTAAATTTCATTTTGTCGATAAAATTAGTATATATTATAAAAATATTATTCAATAGTTATTTATAGTTTAGGTATTAGAAATATAAATTGATATACTCTGTGGAAAGAAGTTCTTGTATATTCTAGTCTTTGGTCAGGAAGACAAGGTTTAGCATGTACAGCGTAATTCATCAGAACACACACACACACACACACACACACACAGAAGTGCTGAGATCAGCAACTGAAAATTGTGGCTTACTCAGATTCCAGCAGCCGGAGTATTTCTGGGGTATTAAGCACTCCTTCAGATGCAAAAAATATGTATGGGATCTTAATCTCCAAGAGAAACCCACCAAATCTATCCAGCAAGGTGTTTCCTAAAGAAGAGAATTATAAAAGTTTACATTTTCTTCTACCACACCTCTCTCTTTTTTATTAAGCAGTAGTAATGCAGGTGTATGTTAAAGAAACTATATAAATGCAACTTTTTTTTTTTTTTTTTTTTTTTTGGTTTTTTGAGACAGGGTTTCTCTGTGTAGCTTTGCGCCTTTCCTGGAACTCACTTGGTAGCCCAGGCTGGCCTCGAACTCACAGAGATCCTCCTGCCTCTGCCTCCCCAGTGCTGGGATTAAAGGCGTGCGTCACCACCGCCCGGCACAACGTTTGTTTTATAAATAGAAATCCGAACAAAGAAAACTGTTACTTCAAACAGACCAATTCTGCTCTAATGGAGAACAGGATCCTGGCTTGTCTCCTTACTTTTCAGAGCTGTGTCTGGAAGGACGACTTTGAAGGCCAGGAAAGGTATACTCAGCTGCTGGCAGTGCCTGGCCCAGCAAGAGTGTCCCACGTGATTGTACTCCACCACGAGTGAGAAGCTGCTCCAGGGGAAATCTGCTCGGATACTGTGATGGTGCACAACCACACAGGAACTGGTACTGAAGACAAAAGCAGGTCAAGACAATGGGATTACCCCTGTCGTTCTTTAACTGGGGCAGTAGAGATGGCTTCCTGTGCTCTCCTGACCTTGTCTACTCAACTGGAAAAGCATCGGCACACTGTGCTCATCTCTCCCGACTCTGTTAATCTCATTCTATCTTTCTTTTGTTGTTTTGTTTATACTTTTTGAGACAGGGTTTCTCTGTGTAGCCCTGGTTGTCTGGAACTCACTATATAGACCAGGCTGGCCCCAAATTCACAGAGATCTGCCTGCCTCTGCCTCCCTGTGCTGGGACTAAAGGCATTCACCTCCATGCCTGGCTTTCATTTTATCTTTCTCTCAGATAATCATACTTTAAAAAAAATACCAGAACATACAAAATTTCATATGCTCATATCCCAAATGTAATTCTGATTTAATTATCTGAGTATCATGAATAATAGACATCAACATGAAAAACTGCCTCACCTCACCAATGTAAAAATCTTAATTTTGAGAATCTCCATAGTAGGGTATTTTCTGACAACTGTCAGATGGAGTTGTTTCTTCTCAGTGGGCTTCAAAAGTGTTTAACGGAAACAAGAACAGCTGAACACGGTAGTGTAGTGCTACATCATCTTCATGTAATACAGCACGACCATAATTAACCCTCCACCACTCCTTCCCATCCAGATCAGGCCAGAAGTTTAAAGTGTTTATACCCAGTTCTTATGGGCTTCTATTTTAGTTACATTTCTTTTAATATTTGGATCCCAATAGTAGAAACAATTTCTATGTGAAGTAAGACAAAATAAAGGCGTTTAAAAACCCAACTCTAGGGCTGGAGAGATGGCTCAGATGTTAAGAGCACTGGCTGTTCTTCCAGAGTTCCTGAGTTCAATTCCCAGCAACCACATGGTGGCTCACAACCATCTATAATGAGATCTGCTGTCCTCTTCTGGTCTGCAGGCATACATGCAGGCAGAACATTGTATACATAAGAAATAAATAAGTGAACCTTTAAAAAAAAAACAAAACCCAACTCTAGGTCTATTCTCAGCAGGCCGTTCCCAGGAAGAAAGGAAGCAGACGTGGCAAACCAAGAACCTGAAGGAAACACGGTTATGCTTTAAAAGAGACTTCTTTTTCCTTTCTTCCCTTTTTGTTTTTCCATGAGACAGGGTTTCTCTGTGGAGCCCTGGCTGTCCTGGATCTCGCTCTGTAGCCCAGGCTGGCCTCAAACTCACAGATCCGCCTGCCTCTGCTTCCCGAGTGCTGGGATTGAAGGTGTGTAATACCAACTGCCCGGCTCATTACTGAGTCTTAATACCACCGCCCCAGTAGTATTTCTATTCTAACAACAACAATGATGATAATTTTGGGGTCTTAAAACAAGACTGAGCTAAATTCTTGGATGCTAATTTTATTAAATAGACATGGCTATGTTGAGAGTTAGTGTTCTAAGGCATTTTTCATGAGGAGAGTAAAGCTGTGGACTTCAGACTTTCTTAAAGAGAACTCTGGGACGAACATCTTCCCAAGTAATAGGGACCAAGGCCAAGGCCACTCCTGGCCAGTGAGCTACAGCACAGCCTAAACTCCAGGGGAAGCTCTTCCTTTCCTGTGGAGCTGTGCCATATATTAAAAATATACAATCTTACCCTTTTAAAACACCAGTAGCTTCCAGAAAATCTTTTCTCTCATTTGAATGTAAAACAGTCAATGTTAAACCTGTTGGGAAAAAAAGGGAGTTTTCTTTCATCAAGATTTTTTTTAGTTTTGGTTATAATTTTTTTCCAGTGCCACAAATTTTACTCCCATAAAAATGAACTAAAATTCTGTAAGCAAGGAAATTATTTGAAATACGACTTTCCAGATTACATTTCTAAGTCTAGTTTATTAGAAAGCTTATAACGTAAGCAATATTTCTGGTGTGTATACACGAAGATCATGTCAATTTTTTTATGCCAACAAAAACAGTCAAACATTTAATTTTAAAACAGCCATATTAAACACTCATTAGTTGTGCATTTAATCTTATTTTGCCCTAAATCATAGTAATTCTTATTCTTTCTCTAGCCAAAAATGTAAGTACATAACAATATCAGCAAGAGAGTCTATTTCAATGTGATATGAACATGTGTGTGTATGCATTTGTTTACTGTCTATATAAGAAATAGAACTTAATGAGCACCAATCATTCACAATTTTTAACTTTAATTTAAATTTCTTACTAGTATTTAAATAAAATAAAAATTTCAAACACTGTATCCTGCTGTGGGATGTCTTTCTGTATACTGTGAATATATGTTGCTCTGATTGGTTGATAAATAAAGCTGCATTGGCCTATGGTAAGGCAGCTTAGAGGCAGGCAGATATCCAAGCAGACAGACAGGAAGAGAAAGGAAAGGCAGAGAGATGCCAGCTTGCTGCCCAAGGAACAACATGCCGGCAGACTGGTAAGCCATGGAACACGTGGCAAAACACAGATTAATAGAAATGGGTTAATTTAAGTTATAAGAGCTAGCTAGCGAGAAGCTTGCCATGTGCCATGCAATTGGTAAATAATATAAACCTCTGAATAACTACTTTATAAGTGGCTGTGGGACCGCAGGCCAGGTGGCACTGGAGAAAAACTTCCGACTACATTTGGTGCTCACCATTGGGCACTGATCCACATAGACCAAAGAAAGCTTAAAGATTCTGAACGCACAGAAACAGAGCCACACTAGGCTTCCTAGTCTCACAGTCTCATGCCAGTAGTAGCATAGAGACTCGTCTCCCAACAGCTGTCTGAGAGAGAGCTGGCTGCCAGCCGCCATGAACTAAGCAACATGGCAGATTCCCGCCACAGTACACAGTGGCATCAACAAGCGGCACAGCGCACTGTGTGGCAAATTTAGTTTTTGCTAGTACAGATTTAAAAAAAAAGGGGGGGGGGGAGGTTTCTGGGTTACACTCTCCTTGACAGAGGCATAGACCCACTGCCTCCCAGAGTTGGTGGAGAGCATGGCTCCCAGAGCTGGTCTGGTGGTGAATTACCTCCGCCATGTTGGGAAGCTGAGGTGGGCGGAGCCAGCAACCAGGCTTGCAGTTTCCATCCTAGCCTCTGTAGTTTAAAGCAATGGTCAGAAAATTATTACAGAAACACAGTAAGAATAGATTCAGATGGAATAAAACTCTAAACAGTTTATAGTGTGTGTAAAAATGTATGTAGGCTTGGAAGAGAGAGGAAAGAGAGTATATGTAGTTATATAAAGAAATAGATGTTTTTTAAAATAAAGTCTTTAAAGAGACAGTAAAAGTAATATAAAAAATAAGCCACATAAAGATGGAAGTTACACAGAGTCTGGATTATATTGTCTCTGGGATTTTTAACTGCAGAAAGACACTTGATTGTAAAGGCTGCTAAATTAAACCAATGTATATATTTTAAAGGTATCTTGACTTCAAAATTTATGTCTAAAAATATATTGCTTTGGAAAAGAGGTTCTGCTTTTGTTTCCATAGAAGATGAGAACCTGTGGATTGCTTCCAGGCTAACATGGTTTGATCAGCCAAGACTCCCTGAAAGGTCTCCAATGACACCGTGGCCCAGATGATCCAATATCCAAAATCAACTTCAAGGCAACTGGCTCAGAGAATATAGCCTCACAGACTACTCTAGTCAGGACTTGACCATAATTCTTAATTTTCTCAGGCCCCATAAGATTGCCAGCAACCCCAACCAGCAGGAAGTAGTATGAGAAGCTGCGCCCAAATTCCCAAAATATTGTTTATAAATGTTTATTTTTATTTAAAGGGGGTTGATTATAAATACAATCTCTTTGTAAAAAAAGGTGGATATAGATATGATAGGATAAAAAGGTAGATTATTGAATCTACTTTTAAAGTTTGTTTAAAATGTTTAACATTACTATGGATTTTAGTTTATTGATGCAAATTTAAAATTAATTTTTGTTATACTGTATGTATATTTCTACTCTTGTTTAAGGTATGTTTATGCAGCTCATTTGAAATTATAATGTATAATTAAGAAATATAGATTAATAATTAGTCATCCATGATAATCAAACTTATAGTCATGTTAGTTAAGTTTTCTAGGTATACACAGATATATTTCAATTAGGTAGGTAGTCTTCAAAAACTTTAAAGACTTACAGAATATGGTATTTAAAATGTTTTAAGAGATCAGACTTCTCTGGACAGTGAGACACGTCTGCTCCTGGCAGCACCCATTTACTTCAAAGAGAAAAATGGGCACCGAAGACACTCCATATGGAGTTTATCGTCTTGGCACAAAATGGCCATTTGGGCAAGAAACTGATCTTGCCTGGACTGCTTGACAGGATGTTATATAAACTGCACATGCAGGACCCATAGGAAGGTGACCACTGAACTTTGCAAGGTGAGATGGTCCTTCAGGTTCCTGCTTCACAGAAGAAACTGCCAGACATTCTATAGGACACTAGAGATTACTATAGACACTTAGAGAGAAGCAATTGAGAGACTCTAGGCCTATAGGCTGAAGAAGGATGCCCCAACATTACAGAGAAACTTTGGATGACTGTCCCGTTAGGCAGCTGTCTCTGTCATTTCCAGAATTTTGGAAGCTGCTTACAATGCATTTCCTGTTTACTTAGGTAACGTTATATCCTTCTGGGGTCTTTGATGTAGTTGAAGACTAGATAGTTGTAATTTTTCTTGGTTATGATAAAAGATAAATTAGATATGAAACTTTAGACTCATAAATATAGGATAGAATATTTTCTTTAATTTTGCCAAATATGAATGGACTAGATATTGTAATTGTAATTCCTGCTTCATAACTGTTCTATTATATGTAATTTTACTATGTTAAAGTTAAAACCTTCCTTTTTGATTAGACAGAAAAGGGGAAGTGCTGTGGGATGTCTTTCTATATGCTGTGAATATGTGTTGTTCTGATTGGTTGATAAAGCTGCACTGGCCTATCGCAAGGCAGCTTAGAGGCAGGCAGAAATCCATGCAGATAGACAGGAAGAGAAAGGAGAGACAGACAGATGCCAGCTTGCTGCCCAAGGAACAACATGCCAGCAGAGCGGTAAGCCATGGAACATGTGGCAAAACATAGATTAATAGAAATGGGTTAATTTAAGTTATAAGAGCTAGCTAGCAACAAGCCTGCCATATGCCATGCAACTGGTAATTAATTTAAGCCTCTGAGTAATTATTTTAAAAGTGGCTGTGGGACCGCGGGCCAGGTGGGACTGGAGAAAAACTTCTGACTCTAGTATCCTTACATTCATCTAGCTTATTTTGGGTTGACATAACTAATTAAAGAACAGTTAGACTAAGTCTAAATTTATTCTATAATCTATTAGTGTACTTCCATAAGTTGTAAAGTTCACAAAGGTATTATATAATAATGACATAGTAATGGTTAACCATTATGTGTAATATTACTTGATAACACATTGTTTAGCAGCAATAAAGACAAGTATTATCTTTTTATATAGATCATAAGGTGACTCACATCATCGAAAGTCTAAATGAGTGTTTTATATTAGCTCTGATCCTAGAAACAAATTAATGACATGGTGAGTGCCTTACTAGATCTTTAAACATGTAGAAAATGAAACCAGATTTTTTTCCCCTATCACTAGATATAAAAAAGGGCCCAGGTAGCTCCTGGCTGAGGAGAGTTGTCAGTTTGAAAGATTCAAACACTTCCAATTGTATAGTCAAGATTTTTGTGTCAGCAGACAATGTTGAAATGAAGACAGCAAGTATCATAGGCAACTGGGTCCTCAGCCTGAAGCCCGGACAAGAGCTGCAACTGTCAATCATTTCCTCACCTCCACATCACATGCTAATACTGTGTAGCACTTTCCTGATTTATTTATTTAGTGTGTGTGTTTGTGTGTGTAGGTCAGAAACCAACTTGCAGGCGTTGGTTCTCTCCTTCCATCATGCAGGTAGGAGTTCACATTCACACACACAAATAAATAAAAATCTGAAAGGAAAATAATCAGCTTCCATGTGAGAGGGCTACAGAGGAAGCAATGGCTTATGGGAGAAAGTCATGTTTCAGTTATAGTGTGATAGAAACTGCATGTAAGCAATGGGTTCCTAAGCTCAAAGTAGAAAGGGCTGATGGGGGGCATCAGTGAGCAGAGCTCAAATATACAGTGACATGAGAAAACTGGTTAGATACTATCTCCTCAATTACTACCTATAAGATCTAGTATGCTACATAATCTTTATGAATGTTTTCTTTGTTTATAAAACTGAGTTGTTAAGCAGCCAGTATCAATGTAGCAACTAGGAAGTAATCTACAAAACATGTCAGTTCTTAATAAAAATACGTGTAAGTGTTGTAGATATATTACAGACTTAGAATCTACATTGGTTTAAAAATTGTTAAATACTGGTGAACGTTTGAGCAAATGGAGAATCAAACCATTGGTAAAACCCCACTGAGTCCTAGATTATGAGAAGACAAATTTATGATATTTTACTGTCAATAACAGTTAGATGAATGCATTTGTATAACTTAAAGCATTTACTAAATGAAACATAAGTTAAATGCTCCTACCTTCTATTTTCTTAAGGGTTTTAATAAGCAAATGCTTTTCTCCATCTGTGTCCATTCTTATTATAATCAGTACCTAGACAAAAGTAAGAATTCTGCATGTATTGCTGAATGATTATTCTTTTATTTTATTTTATTTTTTGTGGTACTGGAGGTCAAAGCTAGGGCTCCACACATGCTAGCAAGTGCTCTACCCTGAGATATATCCCCAGCTGGATTATTCTTCCTCACAGTTTTGCTACAGACAATGAGAGCAGAGTTCCCACGTGTGGTAGCCTGTGAACCCAGCACTAAGGAGGCCTAGGCAGGAGGACCTGGAGGTCAAGGCCAGCCTCTGCTGCACAGAGAACCCAGCCTTACAAACAAAAAGGGAACACACAGGTTACAAAGTAAATACTCCTGTTCTAAATTCTGGTAACATCAGACATCAACGGGGAAGTGTTTTGAGGCAGTGCCTTAGTGTTCCTATCTATAATACCCATGCACAAGTCGTCTCAGCCTGTTTTCTACTATTCATTTCAACCCCTATAAGTGTGAAATTATTGGAGAAAAGGAGTAGCTGCTGCATTCTTCTCCTTAGCATGCAGTTTCTCTTTTGGAGGGGAGCAGTGGATCAAGTTCAATAGTAAATTTCTCATTTATTGATTTAATTTAACGACCTGTGGAAGTCATTCAAGAAACTATAAAGTCTAGGATAAAGGAGTGACGAAGTGGAAAAGGGAAAAAACCCATATAAACTTGTATTCAGATTTAGTGTGACCACTTGTAATTCTTTTCTGCGAGATTAGGTTTAAAGAGGTATTTTGCCTTAAAACTTCATTAATTCAGCTCTCATATAATTGATGTAGGGTATGTGAGAAGATAAAAAATACATAAGGTATTTTTTATAATATCATGACAGATGAGAGTCTAGATTATTACCCCCAAATAAATTATTGTAGTTATATTATGATGTAAATTTCCATGATCTTGTACAAATACCAGGTGGGGAGAACCAATCCCGTGGAGAACCAATCCATGACAATACTTTATAACAGAAATTAAAGCATTTTAAATTGGAAGGCAATGAATAATGACACAAATCTCCCTTTCTCTGCATCTGAGACTACTGTTATCTTATTTAAGGAGGAAATTGTCAAGAGCCAAACAGCCTATTTTATAACTTCAAAGTTAAATGCATAAAATCATAAATAAGGGGCCCTTATTTATACTAATTACTTTATCTGCTTTAGCTCAATACCCAACCTTAATTTGTTGTTGACTTTGCAACCAGCTTAGTATCTGACATTGCAATTCTTGGATCTTATAGTTGGTTTTAGGCCTTTTTTCCGTAATAAACTGTAAAATTTTCAGCTGTCTCCAAATGTTATCCAAGCAGGAGTCTAACAGACTTTTGTAGGTATCTTTTGCATTCGACAAATATCCTGTTAAAGAAAATTAGGGAAAAATATTAAGCCCTTTAGTGTTTTTTACTATAACTCCATGGCAAAAATCACTAAAAGAAAATAGATCTTCTCGTTTTTTGTTTTTTGAGACAGGGTCTCTCTATGTAGCCTGGGCTGTCCTGGAATTCACTACGTAGACCAGGCCATTCTGAAACTCACTATGTAGATCAGGCTGGCCTGGAACTCACAGAGATCTTCCTGCCTTTGCCTCTGCCTACTGAGTGCTGGGATTAAAGGTGTGCACTAGGAAATAAATCTTAAGTGACAGTTAATAGATCTGGAGAGATGGATCAGTAGTGAAGAGTACTGGCTGTTTTTCCAGAGGATAGAGGATCAGTTCTCAGCACCTACGTGATAGATAACAATTGTCTGTAACTTTAGTTCCAGAGGATCTGATGCCTCTTCTGGTCTCCACAGGCAATGCAAAACACCCAAACACAGAAAATAAAAATAAAATAAACAAAATAAAAACAAAAACAGTGACAGTTAACATTTCATTTAGTCCTATTCTGACTTTAATAAAATATGTTGCTGTTTTAATTTAAATTTATACCCAGTGCATAAATACTATTAAAAAGTATATATACTTATGGAACACTATGTAATATTTTGATACATGCACATGCTGGGTAATACTGTTTTATTTTTCTTTTATTCTTTTCTTTTTTTTTTTTTTGAGTCATAGTCTCACTGTATATCCTTGGCTGGCCTGGAATTTGTTATGTAGATCAGGCTGGCCTCACATCACAGAGATCCATCTGCCTTTGCCTCCCAAGTAGTTCTGGAATTAACCAGTACAATGCTGAAATCAGATAAACATATCTTCCTTCTCAAACATACAATGTCTTTAAAATTGGGTGAAGTTAAAAAATCAATACCACATGTCTCTTTTTAAGCTATATAACATTAATTTACTTGTACATATCCATACGTTTAATATATCTTATTTTCTCTTGCTTCCTGCTTATTGAGTATTAGTTCACTCTACAAACTTTAGAATCTACACTTACATAGAAATCCTTTTGAAATATTTATTCATTGGAATTTTCTTAGTATTTAATTTATGCAACTTTGTACCTGAATTTTGTTCTTTTAATGCACATGACAACCTCATTATTATAAAAACTCAGGGTAAAGTAAATGGTATTTATTCATAATTAATTTGTGCATCTGCCAAAACATTGGAGTCTAAATCATGCACATAGGACAGAGTCTTACTATGTTCTGCACTGCAGTTTGGTATCAAATTCCAGGGCTCAAGGGAGCATTTTAGCCTCCCCAAAAGCTGGCATTACAAGCATATTCAACCATACCTATCTACAAAGGGCAACATAAACATGAAAGAACCTAAATCTTGTCCTTGAATGTTCGTATTTAGTAAATCTAGATTTTTATCCCAAGAATTTCTTTTTGACAAGCTCACAACCATATGGTGGCTCATAACCATCTCTAGTGGAATCTGATGCCTTCTTTTGGCATAAAGTTGTATATGCAGATAGAGCACTCATATACATAAAATTTAAAAAAAAGATATTTAGGTAATTAATGAAATGATAACAAAATATTTACTTCTTATTCCGTATGTTTTACATGAACATGCATGTTAATTCTTATATTAGTACTGCGAGGCTGACAGGTAACTTTTAGGTTGACTTATTTTTTTGTTTTTGTTTTTAATGATTACTTTTTGTTTATTTATTTTTATGTGCATTGGTGTTTGCCTACATGTATGTCTATGTGAGGGTGTTGGATCCCCTGGAACTATAGCAAGAATCTTAAAAGGTCTTATTAATGAAAATAAACCTGGGGTCAGTTATTGGGGTGAATGCTGGAAGATCAGAGAGACAAAACAGGCCACAGCTAACCTCACCTCACCAATTCCATAGCTGATCCTGTTTCCTCAGACTGGAAGCCTCTGAGTCCTCATCCAAATGGGTCTTAGCTGAACTGCTGCTCAAAAGCCTAAAAGCTTAACCAGGCTCTAGTTCCTGGTCTTTACACCTTAAATACCTTTCTGCTTCCTGCCATCACTTCCTGGGATTAAAAGCATGTGTCACTATGCCTAGCTGTTTCCAGTGTGGCTTTGAACTCACAGAGATCCAGGTGGATCTCTGCCTTTGGAATACTAGGATTAAAGGTGTGTGTGCCACCATTTTCTGGCTTCTATGTCTATCTAGTGGCTGTTCTGTTCTCTGACCCCAGATAAGTTTATTAGAGTGCACAATATTTTGGGGAACACAATATCACCACATTTCCCCCTTTTGTCTAAAATTTAAAAAAGCTTATAACTAATACAAGAAAAACTATATCCAATAAGTATATACAATATATACAGTCAAGAATTACATTAATGATGTCTAGTCCATTAACATTTGACAGATTCAGATGAAAAACTCCATTATATATATTAACAATGTCCACTCAGGTAACATTTGATAAACTCAGACAAAAAATTTCATTACTTATCCTATTTAAAACAAGTAGTTCCTTTTTAAAAGTAGATTCAATAATTGACCTTTTTATGTTATCACTGGAACTGGAGTTATAGACAGTTGTGAGCTGTGGGTGCTGGGAATTGAACCATGGTCCTCTGGAAGAACAGCCAGTGCTCTTAACACTCTGAGCCATCTCTCCAACCCCAAGATACTGACTTATGTTTTACCTCCTTTTTCAATTTTTTCAAATCTGATTCTCATTACTGATTCATTGCTGTTGTTTTGTTTGTTAAGACAGGGTTTCTCTGTGTAGCCTTGGCTGTCCTGGGACTCACTCTGCAGACCAAGCTGGTCTTCAATTTACAGAGATTCACCTGTCTCTGCCTCCCGAGTGCTGGGATTAAAGGTGTGTAATACCAACTGCCCTGCTCATTACTGATTCTTAATACTGCTGTCTGGTCTTAACATTTTAAAAAAGACTGATTGTAGGCCAGGCATGGTGGCACACACCTTTAATCCCAGCACTCAGGAGGTGAGGCAGGTGGATCTCTGAGTTCGAGGCCAGCCTGGTCCACAGAGTTTCAAGACAGTCAGGGCTACACAGAGAAACCCTGCTTCCTCCAAATTTATTTTTAGCTATCTATATGTGCATGTTTGGGGGTTAATGCACATGAGTGCCAGTGCTGTGGAGGTCAGAGGCAAGAATCCCACTGGAGCGGCTCAACATGGGGCTGGAAACTGAGCTGGGGTGCACTGCAAGAACACATGTACTCTTAAATACTGAGCCACCTCTCCAGGGCAGAACTAACTTAAAAAACAAATCTAATCCAGTAGCACCTCTTTTCAGTCTCTTTTAGCCCTGTACAGTAAGGGCCGAATTATTTTGTACAGCAATAGCTAGTTCTTACTTTTTAAGGCAAAGCTGCAAACACATACTAAGGACCTAAAATGTATATGACAAAATGTCAACTCTCACATTAAAAACCAGCACATAATTATGATTATACATTCAGATCTGTATAAAGCCATCAGAACTCTGCAATTCAGACCTAGACTACCAGCATAAACAATATATACATATATACATACATATATACATACATATATACACACACATATACATACATATATATAGTTCCAGTCTGGGCTGAGAGTCTTGCTTAGTGATAGACTGCTTATTTAGCATTACAGTATTAAGGGGCCCTGAGTTTGATTCTTAGTACTGAAATGTGTATAATATACACCATATATATATACATATATATATATATCCCATTAATAATTATGACAAAATGTATGTTGATCAGTGTAACAGGCAAGAGGCTACATAATTTTTCAAGAAGTATATCTTTTTCAGAAAAGTAGTTATTTCAGATGGGCTATTCAACAAGAAAAAAGCAAAAATAAAAAATTTCCTACCAACCTAATGCTGTCTCCAAGCTGCATGTTAAAAGGACGTCTCTAATTGTTACCAGGAGATGTAAGAGAGCAGCATGCCTGAATGTTATTTCTCTGTCATCAGTTTTACCTATATAAGCAAAAGCATAGTTAACACATTAGAGTTTTAGACTATGTATCAAATCTGCTTGATAATAACAGCTAGTATCTTTAGCGAGTGCTTACACTCTGGTTGGGCTGTGTTAGATAAGCAGGTTAGTTCATTGACTCTCTAATAATCCTGTCAGGATTACTGTGATCCTCATTACGGAGGAGGACACAGCTTTAGTGAGGATAAGTGATGCTCAGGATAGCACCAAGCCCAGACAGCTGACTGCCCAGCTCATCCCCTACTGGCAAAGAATATTCAGTTATGTTTACTTTTTTTTGAAAGAAAAAAAAAACAATAGTTCTAACCAAGAAGAAAATTAAATTAGTAACTTGCCATTTGGGTAAGATATAAGCAGAGATTTGTAAAAGAAGAAATACTTAGAAATGGAAATAGACATCTCAAAGTGTTAGCTCAGAGATGTGACTCACATAAGAAAAGTATTCAGAGGGATGAGCCAACTGCCTACTTAATGTATTGTATGCACTTCTAGAACTTTCTGAAGATGAATGGTTGGATTCTTCTACAATGTAAAAGCGTGAGATGGGGAGAGGAGGGCATGTATATATCACCCATGTGCGCGGAGGTTAGAAGACAATTTGCACAAGTCTGTTTATCCTTCCACCATGTGTGTTCTGGGAATCAAACTCAGGTCACCAGGCTTGGCAGCAAGGACCTTTATCTGCTAAGCCATCTTGCTGGCCCAATTCTGCTTTATTTTTGTTGTTTCAGGGTCTCACTTTGTAGCCCTGGATAGCCTCAAATTCACAAAGATCCACCTGCTTCCTGAGTTGCATGACTAAAGTCATGAACCATCATATCCAGCAAAGATTTATTTATTTTATTTAACAGTATGTGTGTGTATGAGTTTATGTGCACCATGTGCATGCAGGAGCAGGCAGAGACCACAAGAAGGTTACAGATCACCTAGAACCTAGATACAGGTGGTAGGAACCACCATGTGGTAACTGAACCTAGGTCCTTTGTAGGAGAAGCACATACTCTTAAAACAACTGAGCCATCTCTCTAGCTCACCTATATTATTTTTAGAAGAAGTGCTAATTTGTTAACATATGTATAATTTAATGAATTTAGAAAATTGACTTTACTAACAAACAACTAGGTCCAGATAACATGTAGTAAGCACAGTACACTATCTATTCCACAAGACAGAGCACATGGAATACCACACCAGACTTAAAAATGAATGGTCACAGGCAGACTGGAGAAGGAGGCTAAATTTCAAAATGTCACTCAACAAAAGATAAATTTCCTATTTTTCCTAGTAGTATGTCCTGGCCTGTACTACAGGCAACTACAAACCCCAATGTGCATGCCCCAGCAGGGACAGAAATAACTCTAAGAGATGTTCTCCATCCATGGCTTGAGTAGTGGGAACGGGCGCTCATATGGATAAGGAAGAGTAGAAGTCTACTGTATTATTCTAAGATCATTGTTTGTTCTCTCCTTCCCCAGAACCACAGTGTTAGAGGCCAGCCATAACAACAGTAATTCATGGATATGGTTATGTCAGGTGCCTAAAACCCCTTCTGAATATGCAGAAACAGTTATGAGCTTCAGCAACCTCTGATAACTCTAGTATCTTTGATTTAGGCTTGTTTTAATAAATTATTCTCATTATTTATGCATTGTATTTCCTGCCTCTTTATTGTCTGGCGATATGACTTTACACTAGATCTCATCAGTTTTATGTTGTTGGGTGCTGGGTATGTTTATGTTTATATAAATCTTGTGTTTCATTATGGGATGCAGTTAAGTTCACTAGAAATGATTTTATCCTTTGGATCTTGTTTTTGCAATTTTGTTTGGGCATGGTCAGAGCAGTGCCAAGTACTAGTTCCAATGTGAATAGTTATGGGGTTAACTTCATTTTTGCAATGGAGATCTATTAAATAATACATATCATTTAAGAGATTCATTGAGAATCTTCTGGGCTTGGCCTAGACTGGGTACTATGTGCTAACTTACAGTTAAGGTTTCTTCCAGGTCTGAGGTCTGCATTGCTACAGTTGCCTTTAAATGTGCCTCCTCTAGTAGCCTGGATCTGATTTATACTCACCTTGGTGAACTGCATCATTTATTATTTTTTCTTGTTCCTTTAAGAAGAATCTTGTTTGGTCAAATATGACAGTGGCAAATTTCCAATTAGCAGCAGGGTAAGTACAGAGGCAAACAAGTTTGTTTAAGACGGGAGTCGCTGCTGCTTCTAGGAGACAGTATGCTTGGCACTGGGTGTCTGAAAAATACCAGCATCCAAGTCAGGGTGTGTGGAAAGGTCAGTGTGCTGTTTCTGATAACCACCTGTATCACCCTGACAGTGGGTGAGAGAACAGATCATTAGTAACACATTTCCCGAACATGGAAGAAGAGACTGAGGACTCTCGCAGTTCAGTCTTCTTACACGGATGTGGGGACGAGGCTCCAGTTTTAATGAAGGAAGAAACAGCAGTTAGTGGGCTGGAGCATGACTATGGGAGAAAGACATGGATGTGCACAGGCATCCCATGTCTGGAAGAAACCTGAAGGTAGGAATGGAATTAAGTTTCTGAAACAAATAAAGACAATTACAGGAAAATAAGGTATGTTCTACAAATCTGGAAGAGGACTTCCAAATCAAGTGAAAGAGAATGCATCTTGAAAGCCTACTGCATACCTGATGCCTGAATCTCAATGACATCATCTGTTCTTTCTTGACTTCTCTCCTTTGGAGTTTTGTTATTAGAAACAACAGGACTTTCTTCTTGACGAGTCAGAGAACACTTTTCTTCATCTTGAAATTCTAGCAAGAACATTAAATTGTTCACTTTAACACAGTGTTCAATATCATAGATGCTAAATTTCTGCATGGAAGTACACTGAGACTAAGTTAAACAAGTTATCCAGATCAGTGGACCTAACACCGTGCTGAGTAGCCAAGTGGATGACGGAAGTGGGGAAACTTTGGCATCTGGTCAGAATTCAGCCCCAGTCCTGAAAGCAGCCTGGGTGTCCTCATATGTAAACATGGGCTAGGATCCTACCATAGGTACAGGGGTCAAATGCCGCCCAGTTCTGGACACATAAAATGACGACAGCACCCACCTCCGTGCCTTTCCAGAGTTGTCTTTCTACTTAAGACCTTCTCCTGGGTTCCAAGACTTCCAATGTCTCCATCCTTTCTGGGGACACCAGTTTTTACTGCTTACCCTCAGTTCAGCCATCTTCTACATGAAGTTTTCCATAGCTGCCTGCCTTACTTCCAGCCCATACAAACCACCCCTCTTTTAATACGCAATGCAGTACCTGATAGTGTTTAATAAATGCTAGGGTCTTTTTTTCTTTTTTAGGTATTATAGAGGATTCATGTACACATGCACACAGCTATTTTAACTAAAATATTAATGTCACCCACCAATAATATGATTATAAGATACTTTTAAGACTGTATTACCAACCCGAGGTACTTTAAAATGTGAGGTTAAAAGTATGATAATGGAATGGGACATGGTGACTATGCCTATAATCCCTGTACTTGGAAGGCTAAGGCAGGAGGATTACAAATTTGAAGCCAGACACAGCTACGCAGAAAGATCCTGCCTTAAATAAAAATAAAGAATCCCAAGTATAATTTGGAGAATATTTAAATTAGATTATATCATCTTGAAGTAATACTGCCGGTTAATTTAAAGTAATCCGAATAGATACAGTCAAGTGATATTAATTATTGAAGTTTTTGAGAAAGCTAATAAGACAAGCTGAGAATACTTCCTTGTTTGGGGGAAGCTCATTCTCTTAATGTACATTCAGTAATGAGCTTCAGCACATCTATAAATGACTGTCACACCTTTTGGAAAATCGGACACAACTGCATGACACCAAGAACCAAATCTTGTCTCCACAGATAGAACACAGGACTGCAAGGACAAATTACGCTCTAAGCAAATAAACACTTTTTGTACCAATTTCACCAAGGTAAAGTCTATTAAAATTATTCTAGAATGCACCAGGTGTAGGGGTGTACACCTTTAACTGAAGCACTCGGGAGGCAGAGGATCTCTGTGAGTTGGAGGCAAGCCTGGCCTACATAGTGAATTCTAGGATAGCTACATAGTGAGACCTTGTCTGAAATAAAAAATTATTCTAGAGTTCCATTTTTATATAATTTACTTAACTTTATTTTATGTGTGTTGGTGTGAAGGTGTCAGATCCCCTGGAAGTGCAGTTACAGACAGTTGTGAGCTGCCATGTGGGTGCTGGAAATTGAACCCAGGTACTCTAAGAGCAGCCAGTGCTCTTAACCGCTGAGCCATCTCTCCAGCCTGAGTTCTATTTTTTTTAAACTGGAAGTGAAATGATATGACACACTGTACTATTTTGGATATGGTTAGAAGCAGGAAATATATGACAATTACAACTTAAATAGAAAGTCTTTGATAATATTAGAAAGAGTAATGAGCAATTAAATGAGAAAATGTGGAAAATGTGTAAGTACACATTGAAGTGTGTCAAAGTACTAAGATAAAGCCCTAACTAAGAGCTACTGGTAACTGATAGCTGCTGGAAGAGTGCAGCCCTTGGTAGTCCTAACCAAGCTCCAAAGGACGGCCACGACTTAAGAGCACATAGGTAGCACTAATGGGGTTCAATGGGTTAAAAAAAAAGGTGGGTCTGGAGAGGTGGCTCAGAGATGAAGAGCGCTTACTGCTCTTGCAGAAGCCTCAAGTTCAGTGGCCAGCATGCACATGGCATCTCACATGTCTGTAACTCCAGCTCCAGGGGACCTGGCACCCTCTTCTAGCTTCCATGGGCACTAGGACTCATGCAGTGCAGATGCACACATGCAAGCAAAAGACCCATGCACATAAAACAAAACAAAGAAACCTTTTTAAAAAATGAGGACATAGAGTTGGGTGGGTATGAAATGGAGGATGGATCTGATTGGAGATGGGAACGGGGAAATGATAGTGTTAAAAAGAAAATGTTTGAAATTCTTGAAGAATTAATAAAACTATTTTTGAAGATACTGGCATAAGATTGTAAGTTAATAAAAAAAAAAAGCATGAGAGAATGATCAAGCTAGGAATACTAAGCTTATATATCCAAGCTATACAAAGCAAGTTTTAAAAGGAATGGCTTTGTTACAAATTAAAATGTGCTTTTTAATCTTTGAAAGCACATTTATATCCATACCTATATATCCATATCTAAATCTATACCTACATATCTATCTCTATTTATAAGGAGTGTCAATGGCACTTTCCTTGTCTATGAAAAACTATACAATTCTCTAGAAGAGCTTGAATTTCCTTGCATTTGTATAACAGACAGTGCCCAGTCTATGTGTCTATGCCAAAGTTTTATGTTACCCACCACTCTTTTGGTCATGGCCTGTGACTTCAGCATCTGAAGGAAAAGTCTTGTATTTACTTCTCAGAGTAATAAACTCGCTCAAAAGGTCCAAGTCATTCTGTTTTTTATTGTCAGATGCCTTGATCCGCGAAGAGGAAGTTGATTCAACAGATGGCACAGAGTTATATGGTCCAT